>JAATLQ010014107.1:30686-51941 GCA_013421005.1 Heliconius erato x Heliconius himera | reverse complement strand
CCACATGATTACGACTGAATGTAATGCAATAACATTTTTCAGCGTTAAGTACCATACCGTTTGTTTTGCACCAATTAAACAACATTGTTAGATCATTCTGTAAATGTCTTATATCGTTGAAGTCGTTGATAGTTTTTAAGAGCTTAAGGTCATCCGCGAACATGAATGGTGTAGAATACTCAAAGCAATTTGGCAGGTCATTAATAAAAATGTTAAACAACAAGGGCCCTAAATGCGAGTCCTGAGGTACTCCGGATGTTATTTTAAATTTACGAGATTCATGTCCATTTGCAACGACATAGAAGTATCTATCGCTTAAATATGACTCTAGCCAATGCAGCACCGAACCCGCTAGACCATATGCCGATAATTTTAAAAGAAGGATTGAAGTAGGTACTAGATCAAACGCTTTACTGAAATCTGAATAAATCACGTCGATTCTTTTTCTTTTGTCCATATAGTCAATTAATGTCTCAGTGTAAGCAACTAAATTTGTCGTTGTTGATCTACCCTTTATAAAACCGTGTTGATGGTCACTAATAGAGCTTTTAAACTGGGCGTATATTAATGGATAAATCAAAGATTCAAATATTTTACCGAATACCGAGAGAATAGATATAGGACGGTAGTTTTCTACGTGTTCTCTTTCCCCCCTTTTAAAAATGGGAACAACTTTTGCCACCTTCCACTTACTTGGAAAAGATCCTGTTTTTAGCGATGCATTGAAAATAATGTTAAGTGGTACTGCAAGAGTTGACGCACAGTTAATTAAATAGATTGGAGGTATACCGTCCGGTCCTGCTCCCTTATGTTGATCTAAACGCTTTAATTCATTTAAAATATCCAATTCATCGAATTGAATCTTTTGCAAGATATCGTTATTATTCACTACATGCTGCAAATTTGTGAGAATGTCATTGGTTGGTTGCACTGTTGTATTGTTATTGAATATCGAAGAAAAGTGTGAACCAAAAGAGTTGCAAATTTGTTTACCACCAAAATGTTCAATATTATTATTTATCATTATTTTAGGGAAAACATGTGTTTTTTGTTGTTTTTTTGTTTTCATAAAAGTCCAAAAGTATTTCGTGTTATGCTTAATACTGCTTTCTGATTGCTCAATATATGTATTGTAACTTTTTAAAGACAATTCATTGCATGTTTTTTCTAAAATTTTTAACGATATTTCGTCCCTTGGATTTTTATACATTTTGTACCGTAATCTGAGTTTTTCTTTTTCTTTTATTCTTTTTAGTAGGGATTTATTCATCCAAGAGGGGTATTTGGAACTACATTTCTTAATAAATTTAGGTACATTAAGTTCTATTGAAGAGTTTATGACAGAATACAGTATTTCTACCATTTCATTAACATTAACACAAAATTAGCTTTAGAATAATTATATCTTACAAAATTAGGGTTCAAATCTAAGAATTTTGTACTATTGTTAATAAGGCTGACGCTGATATCTAAAGGTGGATGCAATAGGTCTATACGACTCATTATATTAGTTGATGCATCAACTTTTACGTCAAAAGTTGTATTATCGCAGAAGACGAGATCTAAAATTTTATTTTGATTATTTTTTATGCGATTGTATTGATACAAACTATTGACCACGGAAAAATCTATTAGAGATTGCGTCAAAGAAGATATTTGATAGCCGTTATTAATATTTTCTACTAATTCCCAGTCTATACAGCTTAAGTTAAAGTCACCTATAACTAGTGTAGTATGTTTTAATATTTCCGAAACACGATTGAAATTATTCATAAATTTATCCAAGACAGTCTTACTGACCGGTGGAGGAATATAAGTTGCACAAAGAGCTATCGTACGACTTTTATTAATATTCACTGTTAGCCACAAATCTTCACAAGAACTCTCCCAGGCTACCATGCGGCGGGAACTAAACTTATTACTTACAGCTACTAATATTCCTCCACCATCTTTTTTCATTGAACATAATAGATCTCTATCTCGCCTAAAAACAGTATAATTATCACTAAACAATTCAGAGCTTAAAACACCACTATTTAACCAAGTTTCAGTTAGAACTATAATATCATAACTATTACAGCTTACCTGGTATATGTATATATAGCGTTATCACTTTTAGCGTATCTTTGATAGTATGTAAATATATAAAACAAGATTATATTATAACCATAGACCATCGTAGCGCAGTGCCACTGCGTCTGACTGCCAATGCGGTGTTGTAGGTTTGATCTCCCCCCAGATTATTGAATTCATTTCATTTCCCTGCTTCTGTAAGATAAAACGCGATCTGAAATTAAAGCTGGGAGAAATTTCCATTTAGATATCTTAATACTAGGCTCTCCCAGCTCACTTTACTATACGAGATATTAGAATGAAATGAAACTAAAAAAACGAAGATTTGTGCTACTTTTTAAAATTAAGAATAACATTTTTTATTTTATTCAACATTACTTGTTTTAACTATAGATAAAACAACAGGTTAGGCCAGGTCAGAACATCCTTAGCTGGTGGAAAATGAACTGAAAATCAAAGTAACTGGAGTTTGCACAAGGGCAAAAATCAAAGTAAGACTAATTTAATTATTTCTTTACACAGCGCCGGGAACTCAAGCAGCATTTACTAACTTTATTGGTGGATGCTCTGTTTAAAAATACTGCAATTATAAAGAGGACTCATTTTAATTTAAATGGTGTTTTTTCTGATTGTTTTAATAGTTAGCTGAAATAGTTAGCTGAAGTTGTATGTACTTTAAACGCGAAAGGTTGTGGGTTCAATTCCCGCTCGAGGAAATTATTTTTTATTTCCTCGCTGGTAAGTGCGGCGTTGAGTTCTGCCACGCAACGGTTCCTAAATTCGGCGGAAAATAGTGATGGGAAGTGCAAGCTCAATACTGGGTTCCCAGGTTCCGTCTATCTACTCTGTTATGAGCAAGATACAGTGTGAAGCTGACAAAAAGATAGAATTACTTATTATGAATTGCTCCTAAATAAACTTTTCTTTAAATAAATTCATATTATAAATATGGTAAATTAGTTGCAAAAATAGCTTAGCAATTTTTTTTGCAGTTTTTTACAAATGACATGCTTTCATATTAAACTTTCTTTTGAAGTACTTTTGTTTACTTCGTTTAATATACAGTTTTCTACTTTCTTATATATTGAGTAATTAGAAGAATTTACTTTAACCAAAGATTAATTATATATTTAATGAAGGCCATAATTTTTTGATGTTTGTATAATATTGGCAAAAGTCTAATTATTACATTTTTTTATTAAAAAGTTGTGTATTCAATTGTTAAGCAAATTGGAAATATGTTTTTTTTTTATTAATACCTTCACGTTTTCTCCATCATACAGTACAATTAGCAGAGAAAACTAGTTACGTACTCTACTTTCTGTTCGAATTCAAGATGCACTGAAACGTCACATAGCGGAACTCAACACTGCGTTTTGTGTTTTAAGAGCAATGGATGAAATTATTCAATCTCTTATTAGAGAAATGAACTTACAACCATCACGTTTACAAACGCTATTCCACTGTCCCATGATTTCAATAATAATGTAATAATTAAATGCTTTCGTTTCTTTTTATTAATAGAAAATATTTTTCATGTAGACATGTTACAAAGGTACTATAACCCTCTGATTAATATCTCTTTTTCGTTACGTTTTGAATAATACGTCTTATAGATAAGGCAAGTTGCTGGAATTTTTGTTAAAACAGTATTTTACATTCGAAATAAATTATAAATTATATAGAATATGTTTATATTTAATATACAAAATTGTTAACTTTGCTTTAAAAAAAAACGACAGAATAATTGTGCGTTTTAATTTAAGGCTTAATAAATGCTTGACATTAATTTCAATACAATACGTTTAAAAGGATTTTCAAGTTGGTATTTATGAAAATTAGCAAATCTATGAACGTCGTAGCTAAACTTAGCTAAAAAAGCTTAAGCTTTTTTTTTAATTTCACTAGCTAAGTTTAGTTTTACGGATTTTATAATATACTCTTCCATCCACTTTGTGGTATGGTATAAGCATACTATATAATTTTAAATAAGCATATAACTTGGGAGTATTTATTTTTCAATAAATCCTATTTTATTTTGAAAGGATTTATTTTAACTAATATAAAAAATCCAAAGGTTTTTGATATTTAGATGTTTCGAGCAAAAATATAGTTTTAAAATATAAGAATATTATAGTGTGGGAAGAAATGAAATGAGTCTCCTTTTGTATATAATGAAGGTCTCTTTAAGCAGATTTGTATGCAGCACATTCAATGACGTGAAAACGTTAGCTGTAAACGTGGGAGCTTGCAGATGCAAAGCTCCGTATAATATCTTTAGCCATTTCTTTGGTTCTCGCAGTTTTACATACCTACCTACATCTTTTAAATAATAAAGAATATTTAAAATATATTTTGTAGTTTTTTTTTATATAAAATGGCTTGTAACACAACAATAAATACTAATACTAATAAGGAAGACTTATAGATAAATTACTTAAATAAAATAGTATAACTGGTCAAATGAGAACCGGAGTCGCCCGTCGAGGGTTTCGTATCAATTTTAGGATAGTACGTCAACTATTAGTACAGTACTATTTATAAAAGTTTATAAATTTAAGTTTCCGAGTGTATGCTATGTACATACCTATTATTATATCAGAAATTAAAAATTACAATATATTTGTTGCAGTTTTAATTTGAAATATAAATAAAAATTGCCATTTTTCTGTGATCCAAGGGACCATATACTTGAATTTTTAATACCTATATTATTTAAGCTTGATACCTTCACGCGATCTCGAGATAAATGGTCTTGACAGACAGACGGACAATTAATTGATTAATTCTGTTTTTTCTTTATGAAGTACGGAATCTTAAAAATTTATAATTTATATAATAAGTATATTTTTATGCAATTTCCATAAACGCTGCAGTTTCCGATTAAATTAGTAAAAGATTTAAAATTAGAGCTTATACAGTTATTAGCTATAAATGGTATTTTTATATAATAGCTTAAATGTCACATTCATTATCATAGCGTACATTCACAGTCATACGCTTGTGTCCCTGCTGTCGCCACGACTGGCCTCTTATGGTTTTAAATGTACCTATTGTAATATAAATAATATAAGAAAATCTCATAGCCATTAGATAAAACACTAGATTTAAAATGTCGTTTGGCTCAACGTTAATAACATGCAGCAGTCAAGTGCGAGTAACGGCCGCGTATAAATCAAGAGGAAGCAACAATCATTTTGATGTAATATAGCTCCAGAATACAGTTCATCGTGAGACTCATTTGTAAGAGACACCTGCTCCTCAGGATTGATCTTGAGAACTTGTTTGCGACGGAGATGACGAATAGACCTACAGATTTTTCACGAATATGACTATAAGATTCCTTTTCCTCTGATGGATGGACTTACCAATATTAATTATACGCGAAGTTTTTTTGTAACAATGAAATATAGTGTTTTCTTATTGGGGGCGGTTCAAGTATTACGTAAGCACTGTAGGGGGGCAGGGGGGTCTTGGGTTTCCTTATTTTTGATGACATACGAGGGCAGGTTTGTCAATAATTGTAAAAAAACTGCTTACGTAATACTTGAACGGCCCCTTGTAAGGAAAAGTAACATTGTTTTTGCTTAATTATAGTTTGTTAGATTTTTTTGTCTTTCCTTATGTTTGGTCTCATGTAAGGTAGAGAATCGAACCAACACCGCGATCTACTTGAATTTCAACCCATTGTTTTAGGAACGCCCGTTTTGCCTCGGTACCAGATCGAGGGAGTGATGATGGGAATCGAACTCATAACCGTTGCTGTTAACAGCAGCACACTTAACGCACCTATAATGGTCATGTAATATTATTGTAAACTAAGATACCACGATGTCCCTAATAATTAATGAAAAATTAACAAAAAATTTATCCAAATAAATAAATTGTAATATTGAACAAACAAATACAGAATAAAACAAACAACACCAACATTTTGTTGAGTTTTATGTGTCAGAAGTATTAAATCAATGAAAGTATGGAATTATAATCGAGGAAACTCAGTATCGCATTATGTTGGCACGAAGTCCTTTCATCAAGAGTTACTGACAACGCTAATAAGGCTTTATATTTCCATCGTGGTTTAACTCCCTAAAGCGTATTTTGGAACATTTTTATTATTGTGTATCTTTTCTTACTTCTTCAATTGAATATACAATATTGGATTTGTTGTACCATTTTATATTTTTAAACAAATGAATTTGACTCAAAAATTATAAAATAGATACGTTTAAGTAGTTCTTGGACAATTTAAAAAATAACAATTATTAATATTTTATTTATCCATTAGACACTCTATCTTTAGTTTATATGGTTAGTTTCATTAATATGTTACAATTTAGACATGTGAGCTAAGCTTATAGGCGAATGGTAAAAAAACACTTTTTTTTTAATCTGCAATCAATCGATTGATTTAATCTGTAACTGCAAACAGCGTTGCAGATTAAACAAATTACAATTTAACTAAGAAAAAATAATGACATTTTAAAATGTTTTCTAAGTTTGGATTCTTAGTTGAAAAACCATGTTGAGTTTTAATTATACTCAAATACAATATTTTTATTTGCGCTAAAGGTACAGTCCCCGCAAATGAGCCGAATATGTACAGATAAAACCTTTTTACTTAATAAGTTGTAGTTGGTAAATAAACACTAAATCAAATCAAATCAGCTTCACGCTGTATCCCGCAAACAGCAGGGTAGGCAGAGGGAACCGAGTGTTAAGACACTCCGTTCCCCACTTTCTGCCGAATTCTGGAGGCATTGCGTGTTGAGTAGCAGAACTCAACGCCGCGCTTAACCTCGACACCAGAGCGAAGAAATGGAAATATAAATTTAAATAAATATTTCATCTCCTCGAGTGGGGATCGAACCCACAACCAGTCGGCTTTGCAGTCACACCTCGTGCCGCTGCGCCACGACCGGCCTCAAATAAATAAACACCAAATAATAATAATATATTCATTTCAGATTCATATGTTATTTAGCTACAAAGAAAGTAATGAGGCCAGCCTAGTACATTGTAAAGTTTCTTCCAATATAAAATATTATTATATATGTATGTCGCATGCAACAAGGTAAATAAAAAGCCTAGTTGAGATACCCCGCTCCCCTCATTCGGCCGAGTTCTGGAGGCACTAAGTGTTGAGTAGAGGAACTCAACACCGCATTCTTCTTGTATCGTTATAAAATCAAAATATATATGATATGTAATATCGTTACCAAATATGCTTCAATAACAGTGTCAGTTTGCGTTGAAAATGTTGTTATGGATGTGTTTCAATATACTAGTGGCTGTCTATTCTGTTAAAAGCCTAACCGAGTTCTGCCAATACCTAGCTACGGTGAAATATTTAGATTGAAGGAAACAGCGTCCATATTTGAAAATAGCTGTCTATTGAAATTTCGCTTCAATAAGTAATTGTAAATTCATAAAATTACTTGAAATGAAATAGCGATCGATGGTGGACTTATGACATTAAGTAATGTGGATTAATATATACAAACAACAAACAACGTTTTCGTACGTGTAAAAACTTGAACGTCCAAGCGTCGTATCTTGCCGCTCAACCTTAAGTTCTTTCAAGCAACATTGAATTATTTATATACTTGTTACAATGCTTATTTATGTTTTAAACGTCTCGGGATAGGGAGATTTTTGCTGCCTAATAATATTGTTGAGAATGATTATTTATTTACACGCTTGTCATCACTTATGGCTTAGTGGTGGTGCCAAAACGTTAGAGATAGTCCCTCTAATATTAGAATAGAAAGATTTTTATCTCTTGAAATAAACGAAGATGATAGAAAAAAAAATTCTAAATACACATATTTCTCTATTCTCGATTTGCTGTTAAAAAAAGACATCCATTGTTTATGTTCCAATTACGTAGACACATCAGCACTGCACCAGTCTGACTTCAAATTATTAAATTAAATTTATCAAATTACTCAAATACTTCTCATTTAGTCCACTTACATATATTAATAATATGAGTTCCGACACCTTGAGCGGAAAGTGAAGAACGGAAGTATCTTAATGAGATGAACGAAGTGTGTTAACATATATTTCCTAATTCCCTCTGTCTTCTTCCCTGCTTCGTAAGTGAAGATAAAAAAAGATGATAAAATTAAAACCTATTATATAATATATCGTCCGTAATTTTTAATAACTAAGACTTATTAGTAAGAACCAGAAGTTAAATTATATAAGTACAATTACAACACGAAAGTTACAAGGTGTGTGGTGAAATAAATGATGGCCAACACTCGCGGTCTTCATATATCACGTTCAAAATTAAACATTACGTTTTAGCGTTACTTCTATGTAATAAATGATGTAAGTTTGACTGCTCTGTTTGGAGAGCATAATATAGAGTTTTTTAAAAATATATAATATTACTATATACTTTACTAAAACAAAATTGTCTTTTCAAAAATACCTTTTTGTAAGGCTTTTTAGCCTCCAGTCAATACGAATGGAGCTTAAAATTTCATTTGGTTTCATGAAAAAGAGGACCAATTCCCATCTTTACTTTTTCTTTATTTGTCTCAACAACAACGCTTTCCAATTTTAGAATCTATAGGAAACCATTTCAGTTTCAATAGTTTTTTTTTATATTGAACAATTGTAAACAATGATTGTAATATACACATTCTCCCATACAACGTGACATTGGTGAAATGAAATGTGCTCAACTGGCACGCTCGAAACGCCATAATTTAAGAAATCAATCAATATACACATTAAAAATAAAATATTAGACTTATACTTATGTTATTTATTTGATTGGAAAATGGCGGCATTAGATATTGTCTTTATAAAACTGAATGATTATAATGGCATAACTTCATGTTTTATTCACTCTTTTGTTTAATTTTACGACGATGGCGTAGCGGCACAAGCGTGTGACTGTAAACGTGATAGATTGTAAGTTCGATCCTCACATGAGGAAATATTTAATACCATAATTTCTTAACTCTCGTGTCGGGGCCAAGCGTGGAATCGTGTTCCACCACTCCACACACACACAACACGCTATGCTTCTAAAATTCGGCGGAAAGTGGGTAGCGGAGTGTCTTAAGACTAGCCTTTGCCTACCCTTATAGGTGGTAAACATATAAGGGTAGGCAAATACCCATAGGAAACGGTGTGAAGCTGAAAAGAAACCGATGTCGTATTTGGAATATTCCTCACATACGACTGGTGCATACGCATACGGACGCACATCAGTCTGACGTCTGTCAATAGATGACTACTGCAGTCTCTGTGGCGCCGCTCTCGACCACTTACGTAGCGTACACTCTCCTTAACTAGTTGCGAGTCAGGCTGAACGCCTCCCAATCGGGTCACAGGTTGCCTTTGAAACCGCATTCGTTATACTCGCGTGGATTTGTAAATAACGCCAATTTGCCTTTAATCTATATTTGTATTACAATTTTATTAATAAGTTACATGATTATAAAATATTATTTTCTTAATAAATTGTTATTACAAATTATTTTGCCGATCTGGTTAGTTCGCAATATTTATATCGCACAGTGCAGAATGTATTTTTCCTTTCATGAGACCAATCAAGGGACAATGTTAATTTTTAAAGGTGAATGGTTGTGGGTTTGATCCCCACCCGAGGAAATTAAATTTTATTTACATTTAAGTCTCCATTTCTTCGCTCTGGTGATGAAGCGAATTGCGGTTTGAGTTCCGTCACTTAGCACGCAATGCCTCCAGAGTTCGGTAGAAAATGGGAAACGGAGTGTCTTACTACATTAGGCTCCCTCTGCCTAGTCTGCAACATGCGGGTTATAATGTGAAGCTGAAAAAAAATTGAAATACAGCGATACCACACCTACCTACCTACTACCTTACTTTAGTATAAGGCTTCAACATTTACTAAACAAAATACCACAACCTAACATTCCTGTACCACATTGTTCTGCGAACACTGTTTGTTTGTTATCTACAAAGGGAGAGATAAAACTTCGTCCCATTCTGTTGTTCTTGAAAATACATTTCTGTCCTGTCACGGCCCATGGATTTGGAAAGCGTGTCTGTTACAATCAGTGATTTTAACCTTCCTATAGACAAGTAAAATATATACTACAATTTTCTTCTTACCATTTCGCACAAGCGTGCAATCACGGCGGTTGTGGATTCGATTCCCACCCGGGGAAATGAAATATTTACCTAATATATTATTGTCATTTGGTGGCTCTGGTAACGAGACAAAGCGCAGCGTTGTGTTCCGCCGCCCGCGGGTACCGGAAGTGTTTTAATGGGAACAGAATGTCTTAACACTAGTTTCCCAGGTTCTCTCTGCCTACCCTGCTACTTGCAAAAAAAATCTTCTGTGCGTAAATGTCGATCTCTGAAGATAAGATTTGTACGTAATCGGATTAAATTTGAAATTCTCAATCTATAAGCCACGGCTGAATTTTCTTTCATATTTTGTATTTTGACAATATTGGTAATAATAAGATTAAAATGTTTACTATGTACGAGTTTTTATGTCAAAGATTAGGTATCTAATAAATAGATGTACGAGTAACTAATGGGTATGAGTACAAATCGCTCTATATTCCATTTTACATTGGTCTAACTTTAAAATTTTAATAAATCTAGCAAGCGCGATTCGAACTCGCCCACTGAAGGTTCCGTACCAATGTCAGGTACTATACTCTCAACACGAAGTACATACAATTTAAAAAAAATACAAACTTAAGTTAACAGTTATAAGCATTTATTTTGTATGAAATGAAATAGTTTTTTAATTTTTTATCTGAAAGTTTTTAATTTTTTTTTTCTGTCAAACACTTATAAATTTTCACTTTTCAATTTTTTCCTTTATTTGTATTGTAAGTTCTTGTTTCGTGTCAAATTTATTTCCTTTGGAGGTACGGAACCCTAAAATTTTTTAAAGTTATTTTTATTTAAAGTAAAAACATACTAAAATAGATATTGATAAATCTATATTTTGTGGTAAAGATAGATGAAATATAATAGCTTTTTTATCTGGATATATCTCTGCGCCGAGAATAGTAAAAAATCTGTTTCATACATATAAATATTCAATAGAGTTTGGTTTGCAAAAACAAATTTGCCTAACGAGCACCGCTTTGTTCAATATTATATTATTTTATTAATAAAAATCTGATAAGATGTATTCATATTTCGTAAATAATAAAATATAATCTTTAAGAATGATCAGAAACATCTCTGTCTAACTTTTCCTTTGAATCTTATTCGCGGTGCATTGGGAATACTGATGAAGGGCCCTAATCTTATGTTACTAAGAATCCTTCTAGTTTATTTTCTCTGGAGTACACATTGTATCTAACATATATTTCATATTTTAAATACAAATATTATATAAAATATGTTCGTAAATAGATAGCTTCACCTGTCTGCCCCATATAACAGGGGACCTAGTGTTAAAGTTCTCTGTTTCCCACTTTCCACTAAATATTATCGAGTGATATTGAGTGTTGAGTGCCGGAGTTTAACGCCGTTCTTCGTCTTGTCATCGCCCGATATTCCTGTTTTTTTGAATGATCTGTTATATAATTTATTCATTACTTTACATTTTTATTGTATTCATTAGAGAACCTCATTGACTCGACGAGCAGTGTAAGAAAAAAAATATGTTTTTTTCAGTTTCTCGCTGTCTCTGTATGGAAGGTAGGCAGAGGGAGTCTAATGTTAAGACTCTCCGTTCGTTACTTTCTGCAGAATTTTAGAAGGGAAGAAAAGCAGTACTAGAGCGAAAAAATGAAAATATTAATAAATAATAATTCATTTGCCTGAGTGGGAATCGAACTCACAACCATCGTGCTTATAGCCACACATTTGTGCTTTTACAATACATCAAGTATCTACAATATATAATTTTAATATTATATTGTACTTAAGTCAAGTAATTATAGTGTACGAAATAAACTGTAAAACGAATAGCGTTCTCTAATGCAATAAAATGAGTTAAAACTTTTGCACTCCTGAACTGTAAAAAGGTAGTTAAAGTTGCCAATTCATGCCCTCTAAGAAGGCGACGCTTTAAATTTTGTAAAAATATTCATATTTCTAACGGGGCCACGTCAGAACCAACTTCTTAAAGATTTTTCATTTCTTTTACACTTCAAAAATATATTATGACATATTGATAATCGACAATTTTCCCGTTGGAAATTATTTGAAGGTTAAAAATAAACTTTTCATATACAAAGTACTTATAAAGATTTTCAATATTCGCGAATTTCGACTTTACGGTATATTTCGACTTTTTCACCATTTCTAAGGGATGAAGAAGTTTTAGATCCATATTCTTTATTAAGTTTTCTTTTTTCTGTTTATATCATTAACTTTAGATAGTTTTATCTCCTTTTTCGGATATGTATTTCTATATATTTACGATTGCTCAATTTGTGAGATCACTGTGATTAATGTTAAAGCATTCTACACAACATATAAAGTGGGGGAAGTGTCTTAGCACTAGACTCCCTCTGATTATTGTATTACGACACGGGATGCAGCGTGAAGCTGAAAAAAATAGTAAAGGATTTGCTATATACACATTTGAACACAAAAATAAAGAAACATAACATCACAACACAACTAAACAAAAATATTCAAAACAGTATATATATAATTTTTGAAATATTGAAGAGACTGCGCCCATCGACCCGCAAGGACAGTAACAATATAGTATTTGGTCCCTTTGATCTGGTGTGCGTGTCTCCGTCCGCGCGGGGCGGTCGGACTTGGCTTACCGTGAAATCGCGACAGGTCACTGCGCTGTGCTCTCATTACGTACACAGACTGTAAGTTTCATTAAATTAAAATATTTGAAACATTGAAATATGATTTATTTTAATATATTTGAACCTAAAATATTTTTGCTATGGTTTATAGTGTCAGATGTCAGACATTAGCTATATAATTAATGAACACTTGTTACCAAAATAATATCGTATGTATTTGAGCGGCAGATACGTACATTGAAAAACTTTTCTATAAGCTATGGGCCGTCTAACTAGCACAGAAGATTTGAAGGAGTATATAGTACAGTTCAGTACAGTAAAGTATGCAGTAAGGATTTCTGTTAGGGAATAAAGGACTGGCGATGGAAACTTCAAATGTTTTCAATTCTAATGTTTAAATTTCATCGCTTGCCACCGAATTTGTTTATTAATAAAATAAACGAGACCTGCTTGGAATCAACTCTTTTGATTTGAAAACGATGGTTATTTCTATAAGAAAATCTTATTCATATAATATTTTATTACCAAGTAAATAAAGATACTTTGAACTTAAAACTAGGTTCTCAGGTTCCCTGTGCCTACCATGCTATGAGCGGTATACAGCGTGAAGCATATATACCTAAATATCTACGCTTCACTGTGTTTCTTCACATCTGTAAAGTTAATCTTAAGACAGATGATGAATATTATTAAAAAGATTTTTTTCTACTTTTTGTGAGTACTTTTATTTCCTCTAAAATCTTTTTTTTAAGATTACGCTTCCGTGCTACTATTAAATTTATTATAATAAATACATATGCGTGGAATTTTTTTGACTAAATATTATATCTTGTCCCTTAATCATATAATATTATGGTTAACGGGCTAGCTTCCTCCATTTATATAAGAATATCTAATAATTGTGATCTATTATTAGATTCGTTTCGAATACCCTGCAAGTACTTAAACTCTTAAAGCATATGGTATAACATAAAAAACGGTGTCTAGAGTTGACAAGAATAATGTAGCTCTTTTGACTTATTTCTAGTCAGCGCGCCAGTTTACGGTGTAACGTATTTATAGAGAAAATCGATAACGCTCTTTCGCTAACCATATAAATTAACTGGATGATGAAATTATAAAGGAAATAAAATTAGAAAATTAATTCTATGTATTTAGTTTTAAGCCCGGAGTGGTATAAACTTGAAAAATAACGAATTTTAATAGTATTATTATTATATATATTAGCATTGCATTGCGTTACATGGCATTATGTTTTAATAATTTCTTTGTTTTTCAGTTACATAAATATTATTTTTTATTTTTAATAAAGATATTTTTTTATAATCTACTTTATTTTACAGATAAATGCATGTTTGAGGCCAGTCGTGGCGCAGGGGCACAGAGTGTGACTGTAAAACCGACTGGTTGTGTTCTACCACTCAACACGCAATACCTCCAGAATCCAGCAGGAAGTTGGGAACGGTGTGTCTTAACACTAGGTTCCCTACTTTTTTTTACAAATACTTTTTTTTTCCAGCTTAACGCTGTATCCCGTACACTGCTGCGTACGGGATACAGCAGGATAGGCAGAGATAATCTTGTGTTAAGACACTCCGTTCTCCATTATCCAGCGAATTCTGGATTCATTGCGATTGAAAGTAGAATGTAGAGTGACATATGAGTGATATCATATTTATCTATACTTATTGTATGAGCTTAAGGATAAGTGAAGCTAATAAATAAACTTTTTCAACTGCTTCCTAAACTTGTGAATAGTTTAACTTAAAAAAAATCTTAAAATTATATTTACCTTTTGTGAACGAAAATAAATAAGAAAAATTCTAGCAAATATTTTTAAAGCTTAAAAGTTTCGTAACAAAATAAGTATTGTTTGGAGACTGGAACGGAACATGAACCCAGTTTTTGAATCGGTTGGTCGAATCCCACCATTGTTACAAATTTCAAATTACAATTTGATATTATATTTTGCCTTTAAACATAAAAGATATGTACAACGAAAGCTATTTTTACTAGGATATATAAAAAAGTCGCCGTACGTATTAACATATTAAATTAACAATATCAGCTTGGAGGCTGAATTCTGGAGAATTCGGCAGAAAGTAGGGAGCAGAGTGTTTAACACTAGGCGACATGCGGGATACAGCGTGAAGCTTGTAAGCAATAGAAAAGAAAAATAGACGAGGTGAAGAATTAGTGTAAAATAAGTATTCTCGAGCATTTTATTCCATAAATGTGGTATTTAGAAAATAAGAAATGAAATGGCCAAATTCTGGACAACGGTGAAACTTCGGACTATCACCTGTACTAGTTTGTTAAGTAATTGTAAATTATTAATTTAAATGAGTTATAAAATATCCACCACATGTATTGTAAACATAAAGTTTAAAATAAAATCCAATTTCTACTAAAGGTCATTGGCTTCTCTCTCCTCAAATCTTGCTTGCAGAGACATTATAGTAAAAGTATAAGAGAACGTAGAAATTAATCTATTCTCTTTCTATTCACTTCATATTTAATATACTTTTATACTTTACTATCAGTCGAACAGTAAATTTAACCTAAATGTTTTATTATACGCTATCAACATAGAAAATCTCATTGAGTCTATTTCTGACGTTGGTACTAAAATGAAGCCACTTCAATTTGAAAGAGACAATAAAGTTAAGAAACAAAGATTTGCTTTCGTAAAGACAGTGATTGAGAAGGTCGTCTTATTAATTTTGAAAGATTTCACCGGTTATTATTATTGTTGTATCCATCAAATTGTTTTTAATATAAGAAATTAAAATTCTCAGCATTCCATTGATTGCGTAAGGGTTCCGTGTCCATCGCGTTGCGGGTTCAGGAGGTCGGAGCAGTACCAGGGACTTCTGACTTAAGTGTAGGCTCTGGAAGCCATTTCAAAATGTGCATGACGCTCATCAATCTTATAAATACTACTTACCGAATAGAAACAAATGATTTTAGTACCGGCTACTATTTTTTAACTTAGGAAGTGAGTGTCGGGAACAGAGTGTCTTAACAGGAATACATCATGAAGCTAAAAAAAAATATGCGATTCTAACTGTAATATACGACATATGCACCTAATAGTTCCACACAACATTGGTTTTTGCGACAAGCTCGTTACGCGGTTACGTTCCATTTAATGCCTAATTTCACTTATTCCCTTCGTTGAAATAGAGTACTGGAGTGGGTCCATTAGTACACGTGACTTGATACACTCGAATGGTATGAACCAATCATTCTGGACCATTGGATATATCGTAGTAGGAGGTATTGCCATCGAGTACTTTGACAGATCTGAGGGTAATTTGTAATTTTAGTTAACTAGGTGAGTTGAATTGCGTAACTCAATGCCGCGCTTCGTCTACTATAGTAGGTAAATGAAAATAAATTAAATAAAATGAGGCCAGTCGTGACGCAGCGGCACGAAATGTCACTGTAAAATCAACTGGCTGCGGGTTCGATCCCCACTCGAGGAGATGCAATATTTACTTAAATTTATATTTCCATTTTTGCGCTCCGGTGTCGAGGTTAAGCGCGGCGTTGAGTTCTGCCACTCAACACGCAATGCCTCCAGAATTCGATAGAACTGGAAATATAAATTAAAATAAATATTTCATTTAATTTTCAGAACTCAACGCCGCGCTTAACCTCGACACCAGAGCGAAGAAATGGAAATATAAATTTAAGTAAATATTTCATCTCCTCGAGTGGGAATCGAACCCACAACCAGTCAGTTTCGCAGTCACACCTCGTGCCGCTGCGCCACAACTAGAAAATTAAAATTAAAAGCAAATATTTTAACTGTGACATGTTAAACGAGAACAAAGACAGTAAGGCTAAAATGAAAATGATAAGCCTTTTATATCCCATTTTTAATTATGACAAAGAAGAAAAGAGTACTCTTTTAAAAATGCATTTACATATTCAAGTTAATTTATGAATATGTAGGATAAAAAGAACATTTACAGCAAATTGCATTCTTTTAATTTGCAAAATGGGTGATGCGTGATATAAGCGTGTATATTTCCATCTTTATTCTTAAGTACGTTATGCAACAGCCTTAACATATACTTGCGAAGTCCATTTAAAATATATCAGCTTTGTGTGACCAAATATTAGAGTTAAAAATATTTAAAAATAACCGCTTTTAGACCAGTCATGTCGCAGCGGCAAAAGCGAGTGACTTTAAACGCGACAGGTTGTGGGTTTCACTCGTGGTGGATTCTCACTCGGAGAAATGTAAATATTTTATATTTTCATATACCTCTAGTGTCGAGACAAAATGCGGCGTTGAGTTCCGCTATTCAACGTCCAACTGGAAAAACGATGGCTTTAATGTAACGGATAATATAATACCTCGCATTACACCACCCGCTATTTAATAAAATTATATTCCGTCTTATACTTCAATATGATATGAGTTAATGAACAATAATAATATATGATGATAGTAATAATATATATAATAATAATAATAAAATATAATCAATAATCATTTAGTATTAGCATATAAAGTATAGTACTTTTGTTATTTTTAAGTATAATTATTTGATATCGAGAAATGAACGTGTCTAAATATGAATTGTAAAAGTGGGTAATTGTATTTTAAAAACAGTATAAAATAGCATATATCGATTGTACGAGAGACACAAATTTGTAAACCTGCGAATATAAACATAGTGGCATAACTCTTGTTTTACTCCCGCCCTGAAGAACTCTCGCCATCCACCTTCGTCATATTAAGTTCAACTTTGCTACAATTTTAACAATCCTCGACTATTATTTATGAACAAATAATCCAAATAAAATTTAGTTATTATTGGAATCAAGTACAAAATCTTACAACTTCTGTACAAGTTAAACATTTTACATAATTGCTTAAAACATTTTGCTACAGCTTTTCATATTGTTGTAATTCGAATCACGGCCATCTTTAGAAGTTACTTTTAGAAATAATAAGCGTTATATTCTACGTTTCATTTGCAGAAATGTATAGTATTATTTTATTCAATTAAATAATATTGAATATTATTGTTTCCTCCAATATAACTTTTACAGAAGGTTCGTAAATTGAGAACTAATAAGTAGGTTAGGATTTCCTTTTTTGAAAAACATAAAATAAATATTATTTTCCTTATAACATAATGCGTGTGTGTTATAATTAGAATAATAATACGTGTGTGTGATAAAATAAGATATAATATATGTATATTATATCTTATTTTATCACACACACGTATTATTATTCTAATTATAACACAAAACATCACCTTTCGCTATCAAATATTTCAGGGACGACCCTGTCGTTAGCGCGTTGACGAGGGTCGTGGGTTCTTTAGAAATTCCTTACTTCACTCAGTTTTCTTTCTACCGTACTTTATATTTGCGACAAACATGAATGCTTTCTTTGTAAATACGCCAAGTAAGTTATAGCTGTGCAAAAGTGGAGCTATTTCACTTTAACTCGTACTGAACTCATAACCTGTCGAGCCTACAATCACACGCTTGTGCCCTGCGACACAACTGGCCTCTGCTAATACTAATTCTTCATGTATTTAAAATTTAGTAAAACAAAAGGATCGATCAGTTATTCTACTTATACGAGTATAATATGTATGACCTAATTATAATAATGAATATTGTTTCATAAAACAAAGGCGACCAGGCTTGCAAAGCTTATTTGATTATGGCAGGCGGTTAGAGCAGGATAGCGGAATAGCATACATCTGATACCATGATCGGCGCTATATTCCCGTAGATCAGTGCGAATAGAAATATTACAAACGGTTTTACGTTGAATATAGGAATCTATATTGAAAAGTCCACGATTATTAGAAAATGACCCCCTACTCTTTCTAGGAATGATTTCTGAGTCAACAAAATGTTAAGTCAATCTTTTGAGAGATTCTCCTAAAATAATATGAAAATTTATCTTATCGCGAATTGTAAATATGCTTATATAGGTCGCGAAATGTTGTTAGCGATGATTTTTATTTACACATCGGCTTTAACAAATCATGTAAGGTCGTATTCTATATAGAAAACGTAACAACCTTAATAAAAAAACGTAGCAACCTTCTTTATTTCTTAAGGAATAAAAAAAATTGACCTTACATGAATTTAGAGAACTCATAGATTTCTTAAGCAACCAAAATATCTTACTTCAATAAAAAAAAAATACTCTCTTATCGATCAGATAGCTAACATAGCATCAGAACTTATGCACTTACTTTAACTTTCATAGCGTTTCATAAGAATCCGTACAAAAGATTTTTTATAATACTACCTCTCTTACTATTTCTTTGAAAATAGCCCTTCTATCTTAGACTTCAAGTTGTTGTGATATTATGTTACCTTTACAAAGGCTTACACAACCGGTGCTTAGTTCGCCGGCTTTTTAATTATACTCCAATTATGATCAAACATACTATGAAAATGTTATAATAGAACGTCAAAACATCTTCCTATTACATATGTATAAGAAGTAACAAGAAACTTGAAAAATATTTTATCGTCCATATTTGTTAGAGTATTGAGTCATATAGATATACTCACATTTAAGAGGTCAATCAGCAAAAACAAAAAATCTGTCATATATTTTGCTTAATTTTAGAATCAAAATCTTAAGGGTCCAGGTCTCGACTATTGTCACAAAATGGGACAAAAAATACTCCTAGTCTTACTCATGATAGATCTAGATTTGCTCATGTCTACTCTAGTCCATATGAAACTTTTATGTAGCATAAATATATGTCAAATAAAATAAGAAATGAAACAAAAATATACCAAATAAATAATTTATCAATAGGCAGTAATCAAGCGACTAACATAAAAGTTCTACTTTCAAGTACGCTTGAGTGTTGTGGCAGTGAAGTGAGTTGAAGTGTTATTATAGTATTGTTGAGTGATTGTATGATAATATTTATCAAAATAAATAATTCGTAGGAAATAATCTTAAATGAAAACTATTTACTACAGAACCCTGAAAACCTGTGATTGAAATAAATTATCTGATGAAGTTAAAGGCTATATATATAATTAATAGCTGTTTTACTACTTTAGCTAAATTATAACAATAGCGCAGCGTTGAACTACGCATATCAATATACTGCGTCTTTAATTAGGACGAAAAGCGGTGACCGATGTAAACGATCCAATTTTGAATTAAGAAAAAAAAACGGTCAAATTATACTTATCACAATATTTGAAAAAACTATGTAAACTATCATAATATTTAATATATTTAATTTTCCTTTTAAAATTTATTATCCGAATTTCAAATCCACTGGCTTTATTCAACTTTCAACATTTTATTAGAGATAATATTTTTACTTAATTAGAAATAATATAATTAGGTATAATATCGAGAATATTAACATCCAAAGTGGACCATAACAACGTAGCGTTTAAGTTGATTTAATAACATTATCAAAAACACACCACAATATTCCAATAGAAACAAACTTCTATTTTCTTCATCGCTCACATAAAACTACCGACGCTATTCACGTATCGCCAGCTCAGACGGTAAGTCTATTTCCCTTATATGAGTAAAATATGTGTACTTGAACTAACACGGGAACCGCATCAGTCCTCGATAACTCATTTAGGGCCCACCTTGACCTACAACTCTCGGAGTGCATGTAAATAATTTACTGGTCGGACACTGTGGCACTGTGGTAATACACTTTATGAAATGACATTATCTAGACCGCTGTTATGTGACCTAGACTTAAAACCCTGATGATCTGATTCCCAGGCGAGAAAATGATATATGTAATATTATCTTTTTCTCGAAACCTACAACCTAAACATTTTGCACAGTATAATCTATATACACATTACTTACCGTTTTCCAAATTCATAACATTGTACATTAAAACCCCACCTCCAAGCTTTTACGTGTAAACTAGGGGTCGCAATCCGGGATCCCGGGATTCAAAAATCCCGGGATATCGGACCAAATATAGGTCTTAAGAATCCCGGTTTTAATTTTACAAAAAACCGGGATTTATAAAATATCGATTTTCGGATTTTAGAAAGTTAAAAGTTAGTTATTCGAATTAAAACATGCCTGCTACTAAATTCAGGCTTCTTTAAGATATACAATGGTACATAACATAAATCGGCAAAAGTAAACGATGAGTTTTCCTCAAAATTCGGAATGTTACGACTAGGGGTCGCAATCCGGGATCCCGGGATTCAAAAATCCCGGGATATCGGACCAAATATAGGTCTTAAGAATCCCGGTTTTAATTTTACAAAAAACCGGGATTTATAAAATATCGATTTTCGGATTTTAGAAAGTTAAAAGTTAGTTATTCGAATTAAAACATGCCTGCTACTAAATTCAGGCTTCTTTAAGATATACAATGGTACATAACATACATCGGCAAAAGTAAACGATGAGTTTTCCTCA
>JAATLQ010014107.1:2000-30676 GCA_013421005.1 Heliconius erato x Heliconius himera | reverse complement strand
CGAATGCACGAATACCGTATTTTCTTGTTGCGCGTTTTTGTTGCACGTCGTTGTTGCACGCTATTCTTGCCCGTCGATGTTCCAAGTGTCATTATTGTTTTTCGTTAATATTGATTAATATGATATATATGTTAAATAACTAACTTTATGCTTTATCCCTAACGGGTTAGTCAGAGAGAACGGAGCGCCAAACGCTACGGTCTCTACATACCTCTTTCGCCTCGTCCACTGTCATGAATCTCTTCATACATGCCCTCCGGGGGGTCCTCATGCTTTTTACGTCACCTTCCTCCAGTATCTTTGATACTGTGTTTTCGAAGGTCAATTGAGGTCTCCTCCTACGTCTTTTACCGCTCACTTTTCCATCACAAATCTCTTTTGCCATTCTTTCATCACTCATTCGTTCGACGTGAACCAGCCAGCCAGCCAGCCAGCTAGCCAGCCAAACCAGCTGATCACGTACTTCTTCATCCTCACCGTGACAACCTCGCTAGTGCCTCCCATTCTGTGTACCTCTTCATTGCGGATTCAATCAGCTAAGCTGACTCCGCATATCCTACGAAAAGATCGCATCTCCACGACATTCATCTTTTTTTTATTCTTCTTCTGTAATACCCACGTTTCGCTGAGTCTGAGTGATAACAGAGTCAGTACCAAACGCGCAGTTGTGCTGACGTTTCGCCGTCTCGTCAATGCAACTAAGGCTCCGTTAACCTTGTTACCGGCAGCAATACGCCTTTCCACATCCATTTCGCATCTTCCATCTCTACTGAACATACTTCCCAAGTATACCACTTCATTCACTTGTTCTAATATCTTATCATTTATACTGATCTTGCATTCTGTTCTTTCTTCAACTCTTTCAAAGACCAGACTTTTGTCTTATTCACATTGAGGCTTAGACTATCACATTCACACCCTTCTTTCAGAGTGGTGACCAATGCCTGCAACTCGCATTCTGATGATGCAATAAGCACTGCATCTGCGTACAGCAGGCAATTCACATTCAGGTCACCAACTTTCACTCCCACATCACTTTGTTCCACTCCTTGGAGACAGCTATCCAAATACAAATTGAACAACCAAGCTGACATGGCGGAACCTTGTTTAACACCCCGATCGGATGTCAAAACAAGGTGACATGCCAGCTCCTACTCGCACGCAGGCTGAGTCTCTGAGATCTCTGTAAAGCAGGTTCCCAACCAGTGGTCCGCAGAAGCCTAAATATGGTCCGCAGACGATTTTAATTTTATGACTGGGGATGGTGAGGCGAAATTTGTTTATTATACCTCATATAGGTGTAGATCATAGTGGTCCCTACTACCAAAAATGATATAAAAGTGGTCCTTGATCACGAAAAAGTTGGGAACCCCTGCTGTAAAGAGACTTTACAGCCTGCAGCAAGGGTTTGCTCACATTGTACCGGGATAGTATTTCCCATAATTTCGCTCTTACAACTCTGTCAAACGCCTTTTCCAAGTCCACAAAAGCACAGAAAACTTTTTGGTTAACGGCTAAAATTTTTTCCGAGATCATGCAGAGGGAAAAAATCTGATCCCTACACCCTCTTCCAGGTCTAAAGCCTCCTTGGGCCTCCCACAACAGCCTTTCAGATCTCTCTTGCATTCTTCTCGCTAAAACTTTAGCATAAACTTTACTACCTAAGCTAATCAAATTGATAGCCTTGCGCAGTCTATCTATGAACCTTTGTCTTTATACAAAGGCACGATGACCGCACCTCGCCAATCGTCTGGGACCTCCCCTGATTTCCAGCATAAATTGCACAAAATCTAGAACAAGTCCAAGACGCGTGCCCCACGATACTTTATCATCTCTAACTCCATTTGCTCCCGCTGACTTACCTTACATTTCAGACTTAGTATTGCACTCTGAACTTATTTTACACTGATTTCGCCATCAGCTACATCAAGACTCAGCGTTTCGCTACTACTTGAGACTGAGGCATCATCACATTCATACATCTCCTTGTAAAATTTCACCCATCGCTGCAAAACGCTGCAAAATATATTGTATATTGTTAAATAATATACCTGTAAGATATCTTTTGTAGCAAATTATTATATTTTTTTTTTTAGTATATTTGATAAATATTATTACTAAAATGATTTATTATTAAACTGTTTATTATATTTAAAAATTGTTTTATTTGGTAAATATAATTTAATTTACTACTTCTCCAAAAATACCCTCCTAATTTAACTCTAAAAAATAAGAAGAGGCTTGAAAAATTACTAATTTTGGTACAAAAAATTAAAATATCGAAAATATCGAAAAAACCGGGATCCCGGGATTTTTCTGAAGTCGATATCGAAAATCCCGGTTTTGCTTGAATGGTCCGATATTGCGACCCCTAGTGTAAACCGAACCGTCTATTAGTTACCTCAGAACAAAGAGTACCTAACGCAATAGAAGTGAGATGAGTGCGGATCGTATAACATTGTACCATCTGTATGAAGATCCATAACTATATTTATATTGTTTTAAGATTTACCTATATTGGTATTATATTTCCGTTTTATTTTATTTCATTTAGTTTTTCAATTGGGTTTTAATAGTTTTTTATAGTGTTGTTATTTTAGTTTTACAACAGAATGAAAAATATGAATTATATTTATTTAATTTTAAAAATAGTAGTTTCCAGTAAAATTACATAAAAAATCCAGCCTTCTTACCGATGTTTGTGATAAGTCAAGATATTTGCTTGCAATAAATCATTTAAATCCGTTCAGTAGTTTTTACTCGAAAGTGGAACCAACGTGTCTATTCATCCTCACAAACCTTTACATTTATTATATTAGTAGAATAGGAAATATAAATGAAAAAAATATCAAATATTTTGATTGATTGATTTCTTAATTAATGGCGTTTGGAGCGTGCCAGTTGAGCACAATTCATTTCGCCAATATCACGTTGTATGGAAAACACATCAGATATTTTTTCACGAAATAGGTGTTTGTACTATATATTTGTGGGTAACTTAAAAGATCGATGACATTTTTGATAACCTATAGTAGTAGCTTTTGTAGTTGAAGCAAAATATGTTCAATCATAAATTAAATTTTATTACCCTTACCTAATTAAGAGCAGGGATCGCCGAGTGAATGTGACACGCGAAACTAATATTATATGAGGTGATTTCGGTTACTTCGATCATATTAGATCGAATGTTAAATGATATTAAGATCAATTTAGCATTCTTTTTTTATATCTTCGCCCTGTCTGTGAGCCATATATAGCACTACCCTGCAGTGGGAACTAAGAGCCAGAACACTCCACCTTTTACTTTGAAAACATTCTTCGAAATGTGACAGAATTCAACACTGTGCTTTGTCTTGTTACTGGAGAATAACTATTCTCTGGAACATTGATATTAATAATATTAAAACTTCGTATTTAAAAAAATTATAATATATGTTACTCGGATCCCTTATTTTTATAAATTATATTAAAAGCTAACCTAAATAGTACAAGTTTTTATATAATTGGTTACTTTTGTACTAAAAGCTAATGTTTGTCATTCATTCTATTAGAATTTACATAAAATATTTTTTTTTTAACTTTACATATACATAGCAGAGTAGGCAGAAGGATCCTGGGAACAAAGTATTAAGACACTCTGTTCCTATTAAAACATTTTCGTTCCCTACTTTGCGTGTTGCGTGGCGAAGCTCAACGCTGCGTTGTTTTCATTACCAGAACAAGTAAATGAATATTAAATATTTCATTCCCTCGAGTGGTAATCGAACCCACAACTTGTGCCTCTGCGCCACAACTGGACTGGAATTACACATGATTGAGAAAATAAAGTCTTATAAACTTTGCCACAATGATTACGACTAAAATATATCTAAGATAGATACTAAAAATATATTGTAACAAACAAAACAATAACTCGAGCAAATAATATTACGTTACGGATTTCGTTACGAAATGACTGACGTTTCCGTAACGCAAGTTGTAGATAAGAAGCGGATTTTCTGGATCCTTCCACCGATGTTACATTTACAATTCTAATAATGTAACTATTTTATAAATTTATTGAAGAAATAAAACTGTTTTCTGGCTATTTTGTCTATTTAGTTTTCATTTGAGGTATTTTAATAATTATATTGTATTTGTATTATGATTTATTTGTCGAAATATATAATTGTTTATTCTATTTCTTGTGTGTATATTTATTCATGTAGGTTGTATATTATTTCAGTTTAACATAGACAAAAATAATATAATGTTTACAAAATGTAATAAACTTTACAGTTTCACACTTTTTCCTGCACAGTAGGGAATCTATTGTTAAGACGCTCCACCTCTCACTCTTCGTCCATTCGATAATGAAAATAAAATGCATTATTATCTTCGAGTGCGATTCGAACCCAAAAACCCGTCGCGCTTATTATCAGACGCTGTGTCTCTGCACTACGACGGCCCCATAATAATAATCATACACAAAAACAGAAATAATTGGCGAATTTTGAAAATGATGTATTTTGAACTTAACATTTTTAAATGATCAGTACATTGTATTCGTATTATAAAACAGAGATAATTTATCCAGATACATTCCTCCATACAATTTTTTGTTATTAGTTTTGGATATATTAAAAAAAATATATTTAATATCGTCTTTCTCCTAGCTTTAATCTATATATTTGTAATCTGTTCGTCTGTGTGTTTGTTCACGCTAATGTCAAAAACTCAAAAATTCAGAGAAAATGGAGAGCAGAGTGTCTTAGCAATAGTCTCCCGCTGGCCATCCGGTGCATGCGGGATGTAGCGCAAAGCTAAAAAAACCGTAATACCATTTCAAAGACTTTTATTCGACAAAATTGCTGTCGGAAACTTTACTTTTCAATATAGGAATAGATGTTTAATATGAATTATAATAGTGTAGTGCAAACGCGAGGCCGCGAGTGAATTGCAAATAAATTTCTATTAAAATAGTAAAAAGTGTATATAGAATGTATTAGATATATTGTTCTCATTAATTAGCCGTCATAAGTAATGAAAATGAACCAACTATCGGAACTCTTGTATGTTGCGGTCAATCAATTTGCTTTAAAAGCTTTTACATTATCAAGTATATTCGTATTTTATTATAGCTTCACGCTGTATCCCGCACATAGTAGGATACAACACTACCGTCCCCACTTTCCTCTTCAAAATTTCGCTTATGTTTTGCTATATGCTGTTTTTTCATAGTTGTAATATTCCTGAATTTAAATGTCTTAGATTTTCATTTTATTCTGAAATTTTACAGGAAATGTATATATAAAAATGGCAATATATTTACTACATTCATATAAATAGATCTTCATCGTCACGTCATTAATAGTTCATACATCTTCCATAGTGTCTAGAATAGTCTAGATGATCAACGGTAATTAATTTAATGTTAGACTTTAATCCCAGTCATATATCATTGTGAATTGACAGCTTCTGTGTTATTGCTGTTTGTCTCAAATATTTCAACGTTTAAAGTTTTAAGCCTACTATTAAAATTTTTGATTTAAGGTTGTTAATGTAAATTAGGTTATGAAGTTAAGAATTTACTTATTTTATTATGTAGAAAGTGGTATTTACTTACCGTAAAAAATTACAGTGAAGCTGAATACTATTACAATATTTATAAAGAATGATTTTGTCAAAATATTATTATTTTTAATATTTTGAAATACATTCAGGCTTTGTCATTGAAGACTCTGACTTTGTTTGAGCGAAAAGCAGAGGATGGAGTGTGGTCATTGGTGGTTCTCTCGGTCTCGGTCGGAAAAAAAGTAAAGAAAAGTATTAAATAATTAATTTAATACAATTTTAGGGTCATATGCAACTAAATTTCTATTGTAAATATTAAGAGTCCGCGCACTGACCTACATTAGGAGTTCGCTTTCCCCCGAACTTGACCCGAAACATCAAAGAAGCACTTCAGACATTCTAGCGATTCCAGTTGCTAATCGTTGCTGGAGGGAAGCGTAACAAGATGGAGGGAGTAGGCGATACGCGCGGGACGCCTTGGAGTTGTTACATGTTCACTGAGCTGCGTGCTTGATATAAATAACTATTATTATATCTAAATAAAGTGTTTTATATTATGTTATATGGGATATCATATCAATATCTATACGTGTAATAAAATTGTAATTGAACTCTTTCTATACATGGAAGATATATGAGAAAATCTATTATTGAGATATTGAATGATTTTTAATTTTTTCTCTCTTTATCGGTTTGTCTATGCGCTTGTGCACGTTAATCTTAAAAATTGCCGGATACTAATAATATGGATTTAAATAATGATTTCAGTATTGTATTTTGGAAAACTTTTCTTTACAATGTATGGATTGTGTCTTTAAAATAAATTATAATGTGATAGATCACACAAGAAATACGGATGAGAAAACAAAAAAAATGTAGTATGAGCGGGCGAAGCCTAGAGCCTGTTGCTAGTGACTAATAGAAATAGTGTCCAGATTAGATAAGTATAACAATACAGTTTAGTTTCTTGTACTTGTACTACGGCTTATTCTTAATATTTTTCTTATATATCACACAAAGAAGCAATATATACATTTTGAACTCTTTGTTAAAAAATGTTTAACCTTCGACGCAACGACGTGAACGAATTAGTGAAACGATTAATCTACAATTACGAGTTCGGATGTCATTAGGTTACTTGTAAATGTTATTTTAAGAAGAGAGGACCTAAAAAGATAAACTCAAATAATAATCGATTTAAAAATTTGCAAAGTAAATATTTCGTTTACAGCGGATCCTATTGAAATTTTCCGTCCATATTATATAGTACTAAAGATAGTACTAATGTACTAAATCAGCTTCACGCTGAATCGCGTATATAGCAGGGTCGGCAGACGGAATCTAGTGTTAAGACACTCCGTTTCCTATTTTCCGCCGATTTAGTGAAGCATTGCGTGTTGAGTGGCGGAACTCAACGCCGGGCTTTTTACCTTAGTGGCAGAGCGAAGAAAATTATAATATTGATAAATAATAATTCATTTCCTCGAGTGAGGATCGAACCTACAACTGTCGCGTACCAGTCACACACTTGTGCCCCTACGCCACGACGACCTCTATTATTATTAGTATTATTTCTATTTATAAACGTATAGCTTTGCTTTTGTTATAAGAAAAACCTTTATAAGGGTTTCAGAGAAGACCCACAACATTTTAATAAGTAGCCCAAAGTAAAAGGTCTATTCTTGTCTCTTGAAAAAATCAATGCTAAGAACTTGTCATCACTAAGGATTTTATTTTGTTTTCAGTATTATATCTTTTCCCGGATAGCAGGGCAGGTGGAGCTTGTCGAGAAGCTCTCTTCTCTAATTCCTTTCTCTATTTACCGAATCAGATATATTGCATGTTGGATAGTGAATTTAAGAAACATAATTTTTTTGAAAGAGGATTGAACTTGAATGAGGATTGAGGATTGCCGTTTGCTTAAAAATTCAAAAACAGGTTTGTTAATTATATCATAGGATTTCTTACTATTAAGTTTTATTTTATTATTGGGTCATACTCGTGTCTACTTACTCTACAAGTAACTAAAAGAAACATTTTGCAATTTGTGTTATTCATTTGAACTCACACATAACTAGATAACTGATGGCCGTTGTAGCTCACAGGGCCTCGAGCAGCTACAAGCTGAGTGACGCTAAGTTGATAGATATCTCTATCAGTAGACTGCCGACGTAAACAAGTTCGACGAAACCATTTGGATACGGACTGCGTAAATATCAATATCCAGCACTGAGTGAAAAAAAGCTGAGAATATAATTCTAATAATGATAAAATTAAGAGAATTTTACGTTTTTCAAATATTATATCGTAAAAGCATATGTAAATATATTAACCAAGTAAAAGCGACGTTAGTCTAAGTAAGTTTATCGTATTTCGTTCGTTATAAAACTTTTGACAAGCTTGTTGTGATAGGTGTTTAATGGAAACGGAACTAAGGTTACTAACTAAATGCTTCAGGCAATATTATCATGGGATTTACTAATTTGCGTTTGATTTAAAAGTGTAGGTTTTTTATTATTTTAAATAATTAAAAAAAACTACACTGTAAATTTCTTCATAATTTTATGTATCTTTAATAGTTTGTTGTGGGTCCAAAAACTACTCGGGGGACTAATTTTAGAACTAGGTTCTCTCTGTCTACTTTGTAATATATGGCATACAGCGTCAATTTAAAAAAGGCAGAACAAAAAATAAAAATATATGCAAAAAATTAGGTAAGAAAATCTTTATCAACTGCAAGTGAATGGATCTAGGTCAGGTTAGTTTAGTGTAACTGCAGGTTTAATATTTACCTACTTTCTAAGGAGAGGATGAATGGACGCAATTTATATTGACGTTATAAAAGTATTTGAATGGCACTTGATTGGCTAGCGGTGATTATACCTTTTACGAATCTATGGGTTAGTGTATGTTGGTTATTTGGATACTTTTGTCTTTTATTTTTGTGTTTTTTCAGTAAATTTTATTTAAACGATTTAACTATATTTAATTTACTAAAAATATTTAAAAAATATTTTTATTTAATCTTTTATAATAGTTGTTAGTAAACTAAGCAAGCTTAATAATATAATACTTACCAGTTTATAATTGAGCCAATAGAATCTGAAACAATCAAAGATTAGGAGTTAGGAAAAATATGTTGTTACATTTTTTTGCGATTTTGATGATTTTTATTGCAAATAGTGATCGAAATGTTAGATTCTGCAATATTGAAATTATTGTAGTTTTTATTTCTTTTAGCAGAGGAGGTAGAGAAAACCTAGTGTTTTTAGGTATTGGCGTCTTGAGTTGCGGAACTTTGCCTCGACACCAGAGCAAAGAAATGAAAATATTAAATATTTCATTTCCTCGAGTGGAAATCGAACCCACAATCTGTTGCGTTTACAATCACAAATGCTCCGCTAACGTTACGTAGAGTTTATTGACGATGGACGTAGAAACAGTCTCAACGGTGATTTTATACTGACGGTAGAAACAACGCGACAGAAGACGGAGATATCCACCCTACTTTGTCACACAGGCTGACTGACAGCCAGTACATAATTTTGTATCATAAGTAAAGGCAATTCGGTTCGAATTCTATAAATAAATTAAAAGCTTCTGCTTTTATTTCGCACGATTTCTGTACGGACTAATACTGACGAAACGTAAAATACGTCTATCTGCGTCGAAAGTGCGCCATCACCTGTACGGAAACCAGTGATCTAAAAGCGCGTATTGGTGCGCGCTGACGACGCGACGGTCGAGCGCTAGCGGGAAACGCGCGTTGAGTGTTTGTCATCTGAACGTGCTGTAATGCTTTAATTCAATACTTAGACAGCAAACTGAGCAAATATATTTTTATATTACAAAATAAGAATAAAAAAATCCAAAGTAGCATTCCCCGGATCTTAATTAAAAACTTAGTGAGTTTTCTTTTGAAGTTTTATAAATAAGTAAGTAATGAAACGAATATTCTCCGCAAATGTGCTGCGAAATTAACTGATTGCTCTTTAGAATTTATTGCGGAACTCTTCTAATTAAACTTCTGGTCCTCAAGTTGGGTTATGAAAGAGTCAGTCAACTCTGACCAGGGACGGCGTGCTCGTATTCAGGACCCATGTCAACACCATTGCTGGCGGTCTGTAGGGGAGAGTTCAATATCGAAACTTGTATTGATATTTCCGCGACCGCATCCTTTTGTTGTGAATACTGTTGAACATTTCTTTATTTGTAGTCTACAATGTTTTTTGGTTGCTTGTGTTGTATAGAGTATCTATGTAATGTACAGTTTTAAATCACATATATATGTCAACAATAACTTATAATTATTGATAAACTTAAGCTTGCGAGCGTATGCACTAGTTTCGAACAAATTGACTTACAAATATATGTATGGTTTTTTTCTGTATATTTATATAGCTTTTAATTTTTTGGACTGTTTTTCTTTATTTTTAATGTCAATTTCTCTCATTTCTTGTATGTGCGGGATACACAAATACAACGTTATGATTTTTATTTTTTTGTTTCTTTTCCTCATTTGTATTGTAAGTTTTCTTTTCTCAATTTGCCGATTTTCATAATCCACGTGAGTACCCTATAGGTTGTGATTACGCGACAATTTACATAACATAAACGATGCATTAACGCTCATATCATTTTTACTCATTTGCACTTTGTAATATATGTTTGTTCTTGTTTTTTTTTTGTATGGACCTAGTTTTTGTACTTATTTGTATGTCTGTTTATATATGTATTGTGGATGTTGTTGGTATTAGATGATCTTTTTTTGTTATTTTTATTCTTTCATTTTATACTGATGGCGCAGGGGCACAAAGTATTAATGCGATTAGTTGTAGATTCGATTTCCACTCGAGGAAACTAAATATTTATTTTAATTTCTATTCCATTTTCTTCGCTCTGATGTCTACGCAAAACGCGGCATTGAGTTTCGTCAATCAAAACGCAGTGCCTCCAGAATTCAGGGGAAAGTGGGGAACGGAGTGTCTTAACACTAGGTTCCCTCTAACTACCCTATGCTATGCTATGTGCGGGATGTACCGTGAAACTGATTTGAATTAATTTAATTTATTTTTATGATTGCACTGTGAGCTTATTTCACTGTTTGGCACTCATCCACTTCGCTTCTTCCTCGATCTGGTTGGTTAAAGAGGTTTCTTTTAGAAATAAGCCCTATGCTGTAAATATCTTATCGCGACAAAAATACTTTACTTTTTAATTTAAAATAAATGTTTAAATAGTGTATAAATTAAATTACAATATATGTTAATAATACATTTAATTTTTCTTTTATCCATGCGAGAGGAAGTGGGAAGCCTATGAAATAAACCTCTTATTTAGAATTTCAACCCTTAAAATACCTTTACAATTACAATACGATATCATTGAATGATGGTGAGGCTCAATTTTGTTATATGGCTTTTGTGCAGTAAGAAAGAGACGGTTGAACGTATTCTTTCCACTAGCTTCACACTGTATCCCGCATGTAGCAGGGTAGGCAGAGGAAGCCTAGTGTTAAGAAACTCCGCTCTCCACATTCCGCCGAATTCTGGAGGCATTGCGAGTTGAAAAGCGCAATTTAACGCCACGCTTAGCCTCGACACAAGAGCGAAGAAATTAAAATTAAAATATTTATTTCCTCGACTGGAAATTGAATCCACAAGCTATCGTGTTTACAGTCGTCACCTTTTGCTTGACTGACCTCATCAAAAATATAGGTAGATGTATAGAAACGGTAAAAGTGTCGTTTCTCGTGATTTATTTGCTGAACAGTAACGCACAGCCACCTGAGCTAACTACCTTTATCGCCCATTATTACGCCGAGTCGTATTATTTCATTAATCCTGCGGAAATTTATGACTTATGCTATAGAGTGTTCATGGTTGAAATCTATAAAGTCTTTAGATTTTATTATATTTGATTTTATGAGAATGTATTATATTTAAAGTTCTTTATTTAAAGTTGGTGATTCACTTTTTTATCAATCACTACTCGACACGCAATGCTTCTGAAGCTAAGTAAAATAAATATATATATAATATATAAATATATATATAATATATTTATTAAATTAGTTAAATTGATTAGATTACACTGAATAAGTAAGTACCTGACTATATTTGAGTAGGATTCAAAGAGAAATTGTAACTGTTTGCACATTATATTAAAATAGATGCTGTTTAACTACATACGAAGGTGAAACTCAAATATGAGACGGTGTTCCTCTAATATGACCCGACCAAGTACAGTCCTTTGATGTTCACGGAACTCGAAGTTGGTGCAGACCAAGAATAAATGGTTAAAGTATTTGCACTCCCACAATGTAAGTCGCTTTGACAAAGTTGAAAATAAAGTAATTTATGTCTTGAGGTTTAAATTATTTTGTTACGAATATTTTTTTTATAAAAAATATATTTTTGTCATATATCTTCTTTAGATTAATTAAGAAATTATGCAAAATGTGACGAAATTGGGACATAGCTTATTGGAATGATTATGACTTTGTATTTGATTCCTAACAAAAGAAAACTATACCAGCCGTGGCGCAGGGGCACATGCTTGCGACTGTAACCGCGAGAGATGGTAGGTTCGATTTCTTCTCGAGGAAATGAAATATTTTATATTATCATTTCCTCGCTCTGGTAATGAGGCAATGCGCGGCGTTGAGTTCTGCCACTCAACACGCAATGCCTCCAGAATTCGGCAGAAAGTGGGGAACTGAGTGTCTTAACACTAGGTTCCCTCTGCCTACCCTGCTGTGTGCGGGATACAGCGTGAAGCTGTTGATTGTTTTTTATAAGTAGCTATATTACATTTTTTAAAAATATATTTTCTGAAACTCAACGTTTGTAGTCCGCGACAACCGATAGTTTAACTTTAAACCTTAAAACCAGTAAAAATATTCAAACTCAATTTATTACAATACATAATATTACATACAAGAGAAATTTGGTTAAGCTCGAAATTTCAAACACATGTGTCTCTCATTTTCTAAATCATTGAATTCGTGACGAACGAATCTCATGACAACATGCGAAATAGATTTACTGAAAGCGATTTTATTTAAAAAAATAATAAAATCTTGTTTAAGGATTTACTATTATCAAGTGCGTCCAATCTAGAGATTGGATAGATGTATGAAACAATCTAAGATTGACGTTGGAGATAGGTTATTAATAATGGGCGTTAATCGTCTTAAGAAATTCATTTAAAATAATCTTAAGTTGTTAATGTAGTTCTATAAAACAAACTATAACAAAAAAATATCTTTTTATTTTCATCTACTAAACTCCTTAATTTCAAAAAGAGATATCTATTTTAAAGTAAACAAAAAAACACACACACATACACACAAAAACAAGAATATTTTTTTTTATCTTAGTAAGAAATGCCCTTCGTGTTTATATTCGTACTTATAACGAATCAAAGAGATTCCTCTCTAGTAAGAACCCCTCAGATCAGCTGCAATAAGCGGTGAGGTCCTCTTTGTACCATGTCGTCCGCGGGGGGCTCTCACCGCAGATCCTACCAACCTCTTATACGTACTACATACATTAACATTACCAGTATAGCCAAGATTAAATGCGTGCTTTGCGGCTGACTGGCTGCCAATAAAGTTGAATTATATTCATATATTATCGATATAAGTATGATTTTATAATGTCAAGGTCGTTTTGACGCAATGAAACGGCGTCTGAGCTCGTTAGCTAGTTATCGTAAACTCGGTGGTCGTGTGTTCGATATCTATTCCTGGGGAATATAATCAAGATATATTGTTTTTATATTTTAGAAAAACAAATCCTGGCATTTTGCAACTATAAATGTCTTCAATTCGAATGGAAGCAGAAAAACGGCTAAAGTTGACTGACAGATAGGACGCTAGAATTTGTAATTTTTTTTGATATAATGAAGTAATAATCTTTATAAATCAAAAAAAGGTGTAAATATGATTTTGTAAGTATAAACTTCATATATTCCAAGGATGCCCCTCATTATACTGAAGTGTTCTCATTATACTGAACCATTTTTTCTTTCGCGTACTTTACTGTTTGTAGATTTTAATAAAGTTAGAAAGTTTCTTGAGCTGTCATAAATTTAATAAAATATATATCTAACTGGTACATTTTTCAGTACACGAAATAAATAACATATATTATATTAATAGATAGAATTATGTATTGAATATATAAATATTGAGGCCAGTCGTGGCGCAGCGACACGAGGACTGTAAAACCGACTGGTTGTGGGTTCGATACCCACTCGAGAAGGTGAAATATTTACTTAAATTTATATTTCCATTTCTTCACTCTAGTGTCGAGGTTAAGCGCGGCGTTGAGTACTGCCACTCAACACGCAATGCCTCAAGAATTCTGCAGAAAGTGGGGAACAGAGTGTCTTAACACTAGGTTCCCTCTGCCTACCCTGCTGTGAGCAGGATACAGCGTAAAGCTGATAGTTTATATATTCAATAATGGGAAACCACACAAACTATTGAAGCAATCTTAGACATTATGTCTTATATATACAGATATGTTTTTATACAGCGATCAACATTTCTTGAATTTTTTTACTTTGAAAGAATTAAAAATTCTTAGATTTTTAAATCTATAAACAATTACGAATTTACATATTAGTCATTATAGGTGAGTGCGTTGAGTTCACAGGGCACTGTGCACTTCCTGTGGCACAAGTCTGTCACTGTAAACGCGACGGTTGCTTGTGCGATTCCCACTCCTAAAATTTAATATATTTAATATTTCTATTTGATCTCTGGTAATGAGACAAAGTGCGGCGTTGAGTTCTGCTAGCACACAATGCCTTGGAATTCGTCGGAAGGTGGTCAACGGAAGTGTTATAATGGGAACGGACAGTCACACTGTGTCACTCACGTAGTAGGGTAGGCAGATGGAACCTTATATTAAGACAGTCATTCCCCAGTTTCCCTCAAACTCTGGAGGCATTGCGTGTAGAGTGGCGGAACTTAACGCTGCGCTTTGCCTCGACACCAGAGCAAACAAATAAAAATATTTCATTTCCTCGAGTGAAATCGAACCCACAACATGTTGCGTTGACTGCTGCTATGAATAAACATAAAAAATATACCTACAAATGCAAAAATTATAAAATTAATGTTTTTAAAAAAACACTAAGTATGTTTTATAATATAAGATGAAAATAATATACAGTTTATAACGTGAACTCTTTGATACTTCAACGCGCCCACTTTTGTGGGCCAATAGTCGTCCTTGAACACAGTATAATCGGATTAGCTGGAGATGAGCCTCGTCGCGGTCTACGTTTCACAGGGTTTAATATACCACTAACTTACCAATAAATGAAATTACTAGTTTTAACTCATAAACATTTTTTTCTTCTATCTTCACGCTGTATCCCGCACACAGCAGTGCCCTGCAGTGCCTACCGGCAGAGGCAGCTTGGTGTTAAGACGATTGATTATCTAATATATTATTTAAAGTTCTTATAATACTAATTAGAGCATTTTAGAGATAGATTTTTGTAGAAATTATTAGTTTTAAGCCTTTATTTAATGCACTAAATTAGAATTCTAAATTAAGATATAAAAGTCAAAACTGATTGTGATTTATAAACACAAATAGCAATAGAGATTGCTCCACAATGGCGTCACTTAAAAAATACATAAAATTTTCTTTTCTTATAATTAATTACTTTATTTTATATTCCCCGAACATAGAGTTGAAAGAGTAACGCGAACCTACCTGGGGAATAAATAATCTGGCTCGTTTTAATTTAAGAAGCTTGTCTTCAAAGACATCAGAAACCTACAATGTATTTAGTTTATTTTAAAACACAAAAGTTTGCGCGTGGGTTATTTAGGAGAAAATCACTTCGTTTATTTTTTTATATGCGATTTAAATAATAAATGGCTTCTTATTGTTTATACATTCCTCGAAAGAATGAATTCTTTTCATTTTTGACAATTCATGGTGAATTGTTGGTTCCTTTAACCTTCGTATTTATGTGCAACATTATTTTACAAATAAATACTTTCATACACTTATATGCATATTGTGCCTAAATTTGCAAAAAGATAAATCAACCTAATTGTGCAATATTACGAAAATGAAAAAATAGCACTTAATTTCCTAATTTAAATATAACAAATATATGTTTATATATGTGCAATAACTTATGAAGTTTATGCATCAAAGCTCTCGAGATTTAGCTTTCTAAATTTAAATGAGCTTTGAAATAACATAAATACACCAAAGGTACAGATAGGGTACTAATTTGAAGCGTATCGTTTGTGAATGAGGTAAACTACAAGTTTCCATATAACTATGTACGGGTCCGTTTGTCCGAAACACACATACTTTAATGATGTATTTCTGGAATTAGACTTACATTTTGTACCTTTAGCTTTTCATGTTTAATTTTCACTATTTGCATGAAAATGTTACTTTGTTCATGCTAATTAAAAATAACTTTGATAGTAATTTAATTATGAAATATATTGAAGTTTACAGTACATATTTTTGTGTACATTTTAATTTCTTTTAAATCTAATGAAAAAGTGAAAAAGTCTTGAAATTTTCTAATAGAAAATTCTACAGCTATATCATCACCAAGTAGGTACATAATATAATATATATTCGTTAACTATTTAGTATAAGCTATTCTAATGAAATAACTTTACTATGAATTACTACAAATAAGAACCAGATTCTAACATCTCCGTTCTCTAAATGAGCGGTAATATGAAAACAAAGCGCTATATAGTGCCTCTCTAGTCTCTACTAAGTTCGTAAGTAATAAAATTTTTAAAAATTAAAATTAATTAAATGCTTCACGCTGTATCCCGCACACAGCAGGGTAGGCCGAGGGAACCTAGTGTTAAGACACTCAGTTCCCCACTTTTCGTCGAGTTCTGGAGGCATTGCGTGTTGAGTGGCGAAACTTAACGCCGCGCTTTGACTCGACAGCAGAGCGAAGAAATGAAAATATAAATATTTCATTTCCTCGAGTGGGGATCGGACCTCACAACCAGTCCATTTTACAGTCACACTTTGTACCCCTGCGCTACGACTGGTCTTAATTAAATTCTTAAGAAAGTAAAATAAATTTATAATATCAAAATTAATGAAAACAATGTTTTTTTTAAATCTACTTTCGTCAAGGAAATTGTTTTTAAGCTAAGCTTTTAGCAAAGAAATTGATTTAAACGGAGTTATTAATGTAGAGTAGAGTAGAAATTTGAATTTAAAGTTCTTTAAATATTGAAAAAAAAACAAACTTATTTGTAATTTTTTCAGCTTTATATTTTTTTCTGTTTATAATAGAACTCACGACCATCAAACTTACAGATGCTATCTCACTGTGACACGATTAACTTTTAAATATTGTATTATTTCTATTGGTTAATAATATTATAGAAAAGTTTTTATAAATCCATATAAATACAACCATATAAATCAAATGTTGACAGTATCATCTGTTGTAATAAAGCAAGGCAGAAGTGAATTCTTTGGAAGTTTACAAACTCCGTTAGAGAACAAATTACTTCATATTAAACTTGTATTGCCACTTGATGTTAAATTGTTCCTCGACGACGAACATTTATAAGATAGCAATAGGAAAAAGAAAATTTCGTAACTTTATTTGTGACATTTCTCATTATAAGATATAGTTTTTTATTGTAAAGATATAATCTTTACAATAAAAAACAAATAATCAGAATATTAAAATTAGAATTTTGGTAACATAAGTGTATTTTTAATATAATGCTCGAAAACACAATTTTAGATATAAAATATGTATTTAGATTGTTTTCTTTCACTATGCGTCTGCTGTATATATGAGGCCAGTCGTGGCGTAAGGGCACAAATGTTTGACTGTAAACACGACTAATTGTGGGTTCGATCACTCGAGCAAAATTAATTATTTATTTATATATACACTGCGTTGAGTTCCACCATTTAACACTCAATCTCTCCGGAATTCGGCGGAAAGTGGAGAATGACGAGTTTCTTAATACTATGTTCCTCTGCCTACTCTGATGTGTGCAGGAAACCTAAACGCCGTCGGCACTGTGTCTATAACTGTAAAAACTATATTCGCTTCACACTCCGTATAATGAAATATTTTTGTATTTCTGGTAAGAAACACGGAGTTGTGTTCCGCCACTCTACACGCAATGTCTCGAACATTGGGGAAAAGTATCTACTCTACTATATGCAAGACGCCAGAAAAAAAAAATACAACATAATTTTTTTTGTATTTTATATATCCTTGCTAAAAATCACTTAAATGAGAACTCTTTTTCACCATTTACTACCCCATTTTACCGCAAGTTTAGGCTTCGTAACAAATGATCTATTGTTGTTAACATTTCGCCACAGATGTATTGTTTCCAGAAAGTTAGACAAGAACATTCATGTTTTGGTTTTCGCATTTAAAATAAACGTCTTATGTATACTTGATATAATTTTAAAGTAATGCAAAATCTTAACTAATTTTTCATGGAGATTTCTCGCTCTTCTTGCCTATTCAGGAAAAAAAACGAAAATATATAACTTCACCTATGATATTATTATATGCTTAGACCTAAAACTTCAAAAATGGGGAATGGAGTGTCTTAATACTATGTTCCCCATGTCTGTTTTGCCTTTGCCTTTGCAATGCCTTTTATATTTCGAGTGTCGTTAAAATATAAAATATACCTAGTGTTATGAAACAATATTTTAAAATACTATACATTTTAAAATATATTATTTTATAGTCGGGATCATGTTATTAAAACATTCAAAAATATATGTCTATTATAAAAATATTTCAGTCAAATTTTGCGTATAAATTTATTTATAAATTATAAGAGCAACTTTAGCTTTCACTATACGTCAGTCATTAGTGCGACGAAAAGACTTTTCAGGTTCTACTATTTTATTTTCTATTTTATGAAACAGAATGAAAATTAAAAATATGTGAATGTTACTTATTCAGAAAACGTATAAAAATTTGAACGTAGCGGGACTCGAACCCGCGCCTCCTGGACACCGACCAACCTGGTCGGTTGGTCGGTCGGTTTCCTTGTTTAAACGACAAAAAAATCTTACCTAACATCATAAAAATATTTTCTACAAGATTAGTTACTTATTCGTTTCAAGTTAATTGTTAATTAGTTAACGAGTCACATTCTCGATAGATTGTTTGTTAGTTAAACTACCTAAGACTTGTATACTTTCAATAGAATTTGTCGAAGAATTTTTTGCCTTTATTATGCTTTGTTGAATTATCATTTGTATAAAAGAGTAAGTGATCATTTTGACCGAAATGAGAAGCAAATCATTTCTTATATTTTTTCGAGCAGGTAATTGTACTCTTTTTTCATCATTTCAGCCTAACGACGCCTATTGCTGGATATCTCTTCTACTTCTTTGATGTACTCTTAATTACCGACAGTCGTGCCGTTCTGGTAGGTCTTGGTGGAGGAGCTGACAAGACCATCAGCAAGATAATCAGCCTCTGCTGTATATTTGGCTCTCATTAACATCAATGACGATCGGCTGCTCACTGTCTGTATTCATCGGTTTCTGGCGATCTCTACCAGATCCTCATTTCACTATCGAACTTGAATTATACAAAATTTAGGCGATTTAGTGTGAATAGAATATACGAGTTTACAACATAAATTAAACTTGAGGAGAGAGAGATATTAATAGAAGTTATGAGATATTTTCAAATCATCTAATACAAAGCATCTCACTTCATCATAAGGTTGATTTATGAACGGTTCAGCCGCAGGTTTCACTTCGTCGAGCCTTGACCCTGAAGACGCTACTGAAAAGGGTTAAATCATGCAACTTCAACTTGAAACTCTTTCATATACTTTAGAAATGTGAGATTGATCGTCCATCATGTCCGAATAAAAATATGGTATCGATAAATAATAGATGATGGTAATATCTAAAATCTATTTTTCATTTGTTATCGTATGATGTATATTTTTAGCGTAACTGTTTGATGTTTTTAATACCAGTAGCTTAGTAACATTTATTTATTTTTTATTTTTCTGCTTCAATAAAGATTAGATAATTTAATATTTTATGATATTTTTTCACATTATTTTTACCTAGAACGTGATAAATGTATATTTATCACGTTCAGGTAAAAATTGTATGTAAAAAAAATACTTTGCAGTTTCTTCGAGTGTACTTAATACTTTCCTTGCACATTTGGACACACTATTTTTATCTTAAAAATGTATAGTATTAACAAGTGAAGTATTATCAATCCTGCCTACACTGCTATATACAGCATTGAGCGTGACGCAAAAAAGAATTATAAGCTTCAAGCATGTGGCGTTGAGTTCCGTCACCCAACATGCAATGTGTCCAGAATTCGGCGAAAAGTGGGGAACGGAATTGTATTAATGAGAATGGAGTATCTTAACACTAGGTTCTCAAGCTTCCACTGCTTAAAGTGTTGTGTGCGGAGTACACAATAAAGCTAAAAAAATGCTCATGCGTTATTATAACTAATGTATACTACAAAAAAAATATAATATTATTTATTTACACAGTGGACAAGATAACAAAGAAATTAAAAGAGAAAAATATCAAAGAGACCTGTAAACACACATTATATAGATGGTAACTTATTAACAATCAAAAGCCTTTGATAAAATCAATCTTCCTTAATATAGCTACATCGGGGTTGTTGTTCTCATGATCGTACCAGCTTGTTGAATGTCTCGAGGGAAATCAATGACGAGACAAGTACTGAGTGAAGAGCTTCAGAGTCCAGTTTTAAGAAGATCAAACAAATTCATTATTATTCCTTACATTAAGGCAAACCTTCATTTGGGTCCTACTTTAAGTAAAACTCACTGTTTTTAACGTCAACATCGATCAATAACTTTTAGAGTAAAACTTTTTGATTGCAGCAACACTTTTAAAATGCGGCGGAAAGTGAGGAACGGAAGTGTCTTAATAGGAACGGACTGTCTTAACACTAGTTTCCCAGGTTCCTTCTGCCTACCCTGCTATGTGGAGTATAAAGCGTAAATATAAACGAATGTATTCTATGTATTTTAATCAGTTATTTACTATACATAAATACTTATATTTCATGGACATTATTTTATTTATCCCTTAAGCACAATCTTCCAACAATTCTCAACCTTTGACCTTCTTATTTGTTAAGATATATATATATATATATATATATATATATATATATATATATATATATATATATATATATATATATATATTTACTAAATTGCTAATAAAATCACCCACGATTACCACTAACACACAGTTTTCCTAATCACGTGATATAAGAGCGGGGAATGCAAGATTTACTGCACGAAGTAGAACCTGGAATCCGAAATCCATCCCTCGGGCTCGTTTGTACGTGACCCGTAAACTATATACTTTATTTGTCCTTTTACGGGCAAGGAGTAACATATAGAGACATTTAGCTGATCTTACGTGGCTGTCAAATATTGATGACGTTTGAACGGACATCAGTCGACTGTAAATTTTATGGTGAATGTTTTTTTTAGAAGCGGCATTTAATGTCGTTTGTCTTAGATAAGTGTTATAAGTGAGATTTATAATAGTTGATTATTTTTATTCAAATATTACTATAGTTATACAAGAAGAAAACGTTACCTTTTTAAATATAAATTAAGAAGATATTAAGTCTAATTATTTTATAGTTAATATCAACGAGCCTTACGAATATAAACTCGCAATCACCAAATACGCTTATGTGCTTTATTGTTGTTTAAAAAAATAAGATTTGTAATAAAAAAAACATGACATTTTAACAAACAAATAATACGTAGGAGTATGAGCTTTGATCGACTACTCCCAGTATTGATTGTAAATGGGATAGCTGTAATAAAATGAGAGTAGACTTTTTTGTATGTCTATTTCATTTATTAAATCCGTAATATTCGTTTAGGGAACGGAAACTATTTTTGTAATCTTATAGAGTAGTACACGGACAAGAAAAAAGGTTGTTATTGATATATTCGATCTCGGGCCACTGCAGAGTTATTGTAAAATGCATGCGATAGGAATATAGAATCAGAAAATATCTATTATAGCCGAACATAAATATTCAATTTGGCATGTCGTCACCAAACCTGCAAAAGGTTTTGGTCTAGATTTGTTTCATCTTGATATAGATTTGTTTTAAATTGGAAATACTTTTTTTTTGTAAATTGATATTTCATTAATAACGTAACGAAAAATAATGTTTTATATTGATGTACAGAATATTTTGATATCAATACCATTAGTGTTGAATCTTATCTTCTCTTACTAATATTATAAATGTGAAAGTTTGTGAGGATGAATGTTTGTTCTACATTCACGCAAAAACAAGTGAACGGATTTAGATGAATCTTTATAGTAATATACCTTTTAAATCAGATTGACAAATACTTATGCTACAATACAGTAAAAGTTAAATAAGTTTAAGTGGGCAAAGCCTCGTTTAGGTAGGTACTGTAAAATATTCATATTCACATTCCGAATTCGAATATTCAACACCAACAATTTGTATGAAGAATGTTGACTACCTAACGATTTCTTGTACTCGAACTTATTATCTTATCTTATATACTCGTACATAGGTTTGAACACTTCACGAGAAACATGTTAATTATTTGTCGACGAAAATGAAATTTCATATTCGACATATCGACGCAATAACTTACGTAATTATGTTAACATTCATTTTAAAATACTGTATATATAACTTCACCATGATAAGTTGAAAATTATATGTTAACTAGCGATCCACTCGCAACTTCGCCCGCTTAGACTTATATTATAAATTGTACAATTTTTTTACACAAATTTTAGTTTATGTGCTCGAATATTCGAATAGCATGATATATCTCATACATTCGAATAGCATATAAACTAAAATTTATGGAATAAAAATACTGTACCGTATTAAAATAGGGTAGAAAAAGAAAGACTACAACATCAAAAAATAGTTGCTTGTAGGCAACCTTGCAATGCAAAGAAAAAAAACATTACGTGAATACAAATATAAAGTAAACATTAATCTACGTACGATAATAATATGAATAATTTACTACACAAACTATACAAACTAATAATGGTATAACATAAGGATAAAGAGAGTAGACACAAAACAAATATAAGAACATCACTATTTTCCCGTTCGAACTCACAAATAAATAGCGAAATAACTGTCTCAATAACTGAGGATGGGAGCAACAGATTGTACCGAAGACTACGGGGCCGACTGAACAGCGACTATCTTGGAAATGGTATGGAGTTACTTACGAAAAAATAAAGTTAAACTTTTGTTAATAGAAGAATACTTTTTACTGAAGAAATATCGAATAGATTCCTGAACTCATTTTTAGGCTTTGTATATAATAGTTTTGATTTTTTTTTCAGCTTCATGCTGTTTCCCACAAACAGAGAGAGCACTTAGTCTTAAGATACTCCATTCCCCACACACCGCCGAATTTTCGAGGTACTTACGGTAGTTGGACGTTGGAACTCAACGCCACACTTGAAAATATTGAGTAAATAATCAGTTAAACAAAGTACCGTAAGTTTCTTTACTAGTAACTGAAAAACGCAGTCATATAAATGTTGTATAATGTACTCTGTGCCTACAGTAAATGCGAGAAGTAAGTTAAAGAATAATAATACAACAAAACTCACAATGTATTGTGAATAGTATATCAAGTACACAAAATATTATCTAATATATATCCGAAAAATAAAATATAATTCAATAAAAATGTTGAAGATTCAATAAAATTTTAATTATTAAAATCTTTCATGTTTTTTCCATATCGGATAAAATGAAAAAAAAAACAAAAAGTATTATTAAAACAATATAAAAAATCTAGTGAAGCAACAGGTTACATGTTACAAGATCGATACAGTACCTCTCCACGGGGAGACTGTTGATTGGAGTCGTTGCGGGAGTTTGTTCTGGTTCGTCCCAGTAGGGCTCAAGTGGAGTAGGTGAGTTGTAAAGATGTCTGTCATTATTTTTTACGTTTTAAGTCTATACATTTATTTTATATTCTATGTAGGGCTTCTAATCCCGCAACTAAAATTCAATCTTGGTATTACGAGACTGGGAATTTTGAATCCCGCAGGATCCTGTGCTTGCGGGATACCGCAATACCGAGATTGGATTATTTTAAATTTATAATCAAGTTTAATCTATGTCACAGTGATAAAGATAAAAAATGGACAAAAAGGATATATTTTCGATTCGTCCTTAAGTTTGTTTTAAATTAAAATGTTATCGTATCATCGCTCTAGCTCTTTTAAGTACGACATTTAGTGTCGACACCCACCACAGATTGTTTGACTAAATGAACTAACTACCTTACTGTTCTTCAACTATCACACACACTATTACATTAATGTAACGGTAAAAAAAGAATTGCTGAATCAAATATCGTTAGTTAATATGTAAATATTTATATCCATTAATACTGAATTACGACCTATTTTGTATAATTGTATGTATAAAATACGAGGCATTATATGTTGAGTGGCGAACTACAACGCCGGGCTTTATGCTTTGGTGCCAGAACCAAGAAATGAAAATATTAATAAATAATATAAATAAATAAATAATTCATCCGATCGAGTGGGGATCGAACACACACCCGTCGCGTCACCATCACACACTTGCATCATCACACGTGCATCTGCGCCTTGATAGCCTCAATATAATTCTGAAAGTTTGTAAAATACTCTATCATTTTTAAAAATGATTTTTCTTAGAACTTTTCATTTATTTTTACGTAAGATTTAAGGATATAACGAATTCTTTTTAGTTTAAGTGGTCCAATTTAACCCTTTCGGATTAACTTACTTAGCAATGAGTGTGAACAGTTGTTAGGCTTTTTCGGGTTTTTTGTCCTTAGTTGGAGTGGTAAATAGTAAGGGGCTCGTGGATTATTGTTACCGTGAAGGGTACAAGGTCTTTTAAACATAGAACTACATTTGTTACAAGAAAATAGTTGTACGTAGCTTATTTCTATTTTTAAAATGAATTTTATACCTTTTGTTATTTTTTGCTAGTGAGATTTTTTCCCCATTTTTTACTTACTAAAATAAATATTATATTCGTTAAAGAATGCCTCGACCTGTTTAGTTAGGTTTCCTCCAAGTTACATATAATAGGTTTGTATCTTTATTTTTGACTTATTGTTAACAAATTCGACACATATTTTTGAACTCCATTACAGCCTTACCTAGTAGAAATGAAATCAATTTAAATTTCACGTTGTATTCTGTTCACAACAGGTTAAAAAGTAGGGGAACCTAGTGTTAAGACTTAATGTATTAAATATTTCATATCCTCGAGTGACAATCGAACCCACAACATATTGCTTTTACATTCACACGCTCCTACTTATGCGCCATTGCACTGGCCTCAAAAACCCTTTGTCTTGCTTCAAAATAATAAAAAATAACTAGATATTCAAAAAGGTTAACGAAAATACTGTTGCTGTGTTTATTTAGCTTTCCAACCTAAAGTCAGCCGTCCTCCGCCAGAAATACCTACAAGGAGTTCCTTTGAGTTGGAACCAAAGAGTTGAAATTATTTTATGAGACTAATTAGAATTTACCCGCATGTCCCTGCATTTGGCAGAACTTAACTCTTAATTACGTCGACCCTGTTGGTGAATGAACGTGTTGTATAATTTTAAACGGAAATATTTTAAATTTTCGCCGCATAATATCTCAAGGAAATTAATAAAAATATATAACAATATTATTTTAAATTATATATGTAAATCTGATATAAGAAAAATATTATCAATACTTCGGCATATACTCCTCATATGGGAATAAGCCATATGAGGAGAATATATAACAAATATATTATTTACTTTTTACCTTTGAATCGATAAATTGCATGGATGTACATTGTTCGTTCAGTCGACGTGACTTAAACATTTTGTACATCGATTCTCGATAATATCGATATAATCGTATGTTTCGGCTTTACGTTTCTAATCCAAATATTAATAAACGTAAGCGTAAGCGTTGTAACAATTTAAGCGTAAGCGTATAAAAATTTCGACGTTGATGAGAACGTATGCCTTAGTGGTCAGAGCGCCTGGTTGGTTTCCAAGAGGCGCGGGTTCGAGTCCCGCTACGTTCAAATTTTTATACGTTTTCTAAATAAGTATTTTTCTTTCCTAAGTGTGGAATAACACTTTAAAAATGTTCTAAAATATTTGTTATAGTTAAGAAATCGTTAAAAATATTGTGAAGGATATTTTGTTTTTTATTTAATAATTGACTTTTAATTTCAAAAATTAAAAGAAAAAAATAAATAATAATTTAACCCTCCACTAAGAAGGTATATTCTTATTATTATATTACTTATTGTTATTTGTACACAACAATATATTGAATAAACATAGACATATAAATTATTATATATGTATGAAATTTACAGCTTTCAATTTAATTTCGCTACACTGATACGACGACGAATCTAATAATAAATATGAGTCTATAAATATTTAAACCCAAAATAAAGTCTTAACTAAATTATTTAACATAAAATATTAATTTTAACGGCGTACCTGAACCAATTGCTTTAGCATACGTTGTTTATTTAGCTGACAGCGCTGAAAAGTTATTTAAGGAGTTAAACGATTTAATAATTACGGTTTATAGGCGTTCCGGTCGAATTTGCATGTAAACAAGAATTGATAATTAAGTTTCGGCTACGCTACGTTAGGGCGTACTGAATTAAATGTTTTTTTTTTACCTGCTCATAGAGGGTAGGCAGAGGGGAAACGTAGTTAAAACACTCCGTTCCCCATTTTCCGCCGAATTCCCAGGGCATTGCCACGTCACGCCAAGCAATCTCAAGTGCGGGTGGAAAGAGTATAACAGAGCGTCTTAACTTCAATGTAAATCTTGCTACTATTATTATTCACAAAGTATCTTCAGTTATCTTGATCTTGATAGTAAAGTTTCTATACTTAACACCTCAATCAAACACACATTATGGTAAATTGGTTGAACTTTGAGAACAAAGCGATGAATTAACTTAAACAACTTCAAATATAATACATTTACCTCAGATAGTGTTGAAAATATTTAGTCGTTAGCACACACCTGTAAAAGCGATGGTTGTAGGTTCGATTACTGCTCGGGAAAGTAAATATTTATTTTTTTTTATTTTCTCGTTCACCTGAATGAGATACCGAGGACGATTTTTTTCTATAAAATGCCTATAAAAATTTTCGAATTATTTTATTTCATTTATTTATATTTCCATTATTTCGTTCTGCGGTGTGGACGCAACAGCACGTCGTTGAGTTCCGCCACTCAACACGCAATTCACGCTTCGAGAATTCGACGGAAAGTGCGGAACGGAAGTGTTGTAATGGGGACGGAGTGTCTTAACAATAAAGTCCCAGGCTACCTCTGCCTAACCTAATTGGTATGGGATACAACGTGTAACTTAAAAAAAACATTTAATCAGTTTTTTCATTTATATTTGTTAGGTAACGGATTAGTAATAATCACCACATATCATTGTTCATTACTATAGCGTCAAGACAAACTTGTATTCAAATATATTTTTTACTACAGCCGAAAATGATATTTCTTTTTTAATCTCGCTGTATCCCGCACACACCAGGATAGATAGAGAAAAGTTAGTGCTAAAACATTCCGCCCATTTTCCACTAAATTCTGAAAGCAATGCATGCTGAGTGGTGGAACTTAACGCCGCGCTTTGCCTCCACACCAGAGCGAAGTAAGTAAACTATTAAATATTTTATTTCCTCGAGTGGGAATCGAACCCACAACTTGCCACTTTTACAGTCACACGCTTGTGCATCACGGCTGGCTGGTACATTACTATTCATTTTACTGTATGTAGTTCTACTATACAACATCTAGTATTTACCATATGAAGTCAATTTACCGGAAAGCAGATATTAAATAATAGGCATATCATTAAGGCCATGGAGTCCTCTGCGCCAACGAATGCAGTTCAGTACCTAAACTACTCAAAGTTTCCATTTCCCGGCATATTACATTGCAGTATAAACTAAGTACAAACTGGAAGTTGCTATATCATAAAGAGGATACGTCTGTTTGAGCTTGGACAAAACAAACTACGTAAAACTGAAGCCGTTTAAAATGTTTTAACTTTGTATAAGAAAATATATTTTCCAGTCTTAAGTGAAACTTTTGTTTTAAAAGAAGTGACGGCAGAACTAGGTGTAGTCATCATGTTAAGTAAAAATATGTTTTTTTTTTAATTTTATCACACACACACAAAGTTGTTATTTTTTTTATTTTATCAAAATACGAACTTGGCTTTTCTTACCACCAGGCTTCAAACCAAACATCAAACTTATAGTCCAGTACGGGCTGGAAATATACTAACTTCCAAATATAGTATAGACTGTAAAAAAATATCGATTAAAACTTATAACTTGAATTATTCCGATTGAACACGAATCTCGGCATCCATATAGATCTCCCATTTGTTTGTCTGTACTTACGATTTAACTTAGCTATCATTTAACCTTGTTTTCAATACTAAACTTGTGGATTTCCTATAAAGTTATTTTTGTAAAAAAAATAGAACAACGTAAAAATATGACTTGAAAACGAAATAAAAATTTATTCCTCCCTGAAGATGGTCCTCACAAAGGGGTGTAAATAATATTAATAAACATAGCCCTATCCATACAAAATATTTGCTTGAGTCTAAAATACCTTTTGCTTTATATTTACAAAAGGCAGGTCTTTCACGTGAACAAGTATTTAAGCCCCATTTCTGTGTTTAAAATGTATGCACATATTGTTAGCATAATTTACTTATAATGTAGTAATAGGTGTCACTGTAATTACGAGTACGTCATTTGATATTGTTTTCATTATCGATTGTATTAAGTGGCGGTAGTGTGCTGCGTCTTTTCCGGTGGATTTCCAATATAAGCACAAACGACACGGCACTCGTGTTCATTACGTTCTAAGATATTGTCAAGACAACTTGTCATTACAATTCATATTTCAATATTGTGACTACGACAGTATATGTGTATATAACAAGTGTAAATAAATTTATTGTAA
>JAATLQ010014089.1:0-19289 GCA_013421005.1 Heliconius erato x Heliconius himera | reverse complement strand
TTGTGGATATCCAAAGAGAGCTTGCCTAACAGTATTTTGGAATATTGGCCCCAGGATTAAGGTAAGTAAAATTTACGCATCCCATCCCATTCTGCTGACTTATACTATCAGATGCGAAGAGTAACGGATGTTCCACAACTACCGCGTTAAATGGGCACGATCCCATGGTCTGAAGATTCCAAAGAGATATCGATGATGACCTGGTACTGTTCTGGATGTGAAGTCAGCAGGCGGCCCAATAAGGAGGCATTGTGGTTATTCACGTCCAGTGTCGCGTAGATGATTCAACCAATTTGAACATCGCATTGGTAGGTGGTGTGCTCAAGCAAACCAACTGACATTGTGTGCATTAAAATCGCCAAGTATCACGACCTCAGCGGAGGGGATCTGTGACAGCATATCATCGATAGCCGATAGCATGTGCTCCATGAGCCGATCCGTCTGCATTAACACTGTGGGACCTATACAGATATGCGTAGATCCCAATACGATCGTTCGAGTCAACAAGGAGCCAGATAGTTGACAGGTCCCGATCTTCAAAATTGGCAAGACGACAGAAACTTAAGTTCTTCTCCCCTGTGAACCCAGCGACCCTGACATAACCTATAATTTAAAGTATGTTGTTCAACAAAATTTTTAATTGCTACAAGAGTTATTTCAAATAACTATTTTATTAAATTGGCTAAATCTTTAGATTTGATGCTCGATTTTTTATTGTTTGTAAAATTATTATTTATATGATGATAAAAAAAAATCCAAATTGTATGATAATAAAATACACAGAGATTTTAAGATTTAAGATTCTCTTTCTAGGGTTCCTCAGGGTTTAGAGTTTCGTATAATGTGCCTTGAAAGGAAAAAAAAAACAAAATCCTTATAGTCTTTGTTATCCGTTTATCAAGACTATTATACTTGAAATTGCGTTGAGGTAACAAGATGAAATTGATAGCCGATGTTTAAGTTTACAATCCCTTGGAGCACAGAAAAAATTAAGATTCTAAAACAACGCAGTCAAAAGATATGAGCATTTATGCATCGTTTTTGCCAAAATTTGTATGAACATCTCCGCGTAATCAAAACCTATAGGGTACTTTTCGTGGACCTACAGTTATGAAATTTGGCACGAAGAACATTTTTTTTTTAAATTGCCACAGACTTTTGTTGTCCGTACATTTTTTGTACTTAATTGATTATTAAAACTGTTGTTTTTTCTTTTTAAAATATGAAGTGGACGTTAATTATATCCTGAATGGTCTGCAATTCTTGAACGCAGTGCAGTTAGTTGATTTCGTAATATTTTTATTGCCTACTCATCTCTGTAGGAAATAATCATTTTGACGTTGTGTTCCACTATATAAGTCACGGAACCTTCATTTGCCCGGCAAATGAACTTGCCGCTAGCGTCTTCTAACGATATAACATTTAATAATACAAATAAAGAAAAAAACCTGAAAAATAATAATTTACAACATTTTTACGCTTGTAGTTCATTTCATTTCATATAAATACGAGAATGGATACAAATTTATGTTTGTTAACTTTAAAGTACTTTCTGTAACTCTACAATCCTAAAATTGGTACGGAACCATCGGAGGACGACTCCGTCTCACGCTTGACTATTCTTTGCTTAAATACACCTAAATAAACATTCGTATAGTTCAAGCGGGCGAAACTGCGGGTCCGCTAGTATGTAAATAAGAGTCAATGCAACAAAAAAATATTTATCAAAAAGATATATTTGACTTAATTGAAATTGCGATTTCAGCAATAAAACATAAATCAAATGACGTCAATATTACTTTATCCAATAATTCATTCGTGTTACTTTTTGATTTATACTTTAATTTTGCTCGTAATGATCATACATTCGACGAAGTTTTTGGCACTTTGTAAATATTAAATTACAATGCTATTGAAGCGTCGCAATAAAACAATTTAAAATATTTCTGGAGAGTCGAAATGGATTTTTCTTATTATTTTTTTTATTAGGATATATATATAGACATATATACAGATATTACAGTTGACAATCATTAGTCAATTAAGAACATTATACCGTTATTACACAGGGTGTAACGCGATAGACGGATCAACGCTTATTTATGGGTAGAGGACCTCAGTATCTATCCATTTCACCCTCATGTATGTTCGTCTATTTTCAGTGATTCGGCAGATATATGAGAATTTGTGATTTATTAGATTTTTTTTTAAAGTAAAATACAAATACAACCCGACTGTTGAGACTATGCTTGTGGTATTTTTCTCTATATAGCTCAAAGTAGGCCTTTTGTATAATGTAATGTTTCAAACTTATAGACAATCGTTGATTCATCGATCGAATAACATATATATGCAGGATATTACTGTATAGCAAATTTAATTATAATATATATCAAACATAATAAAAATATTTCTATATTTAGGTCATCTATTGAAAGTTTAAGGTAAAGTATTATATATATTTCCTTTTCAAACTCAGGTTTATTTTTTTCATTATAAGAAAAGTTAATCTGTGGTGTGAAGATCTGTGATAAAGTATTATAAAAATAAAATATTTATTTTTATATGAAGTCAAATCAATTGAAGTAACAAATATGGTAGTTAGTAATTCAAATTGTTCAAATAAATTTCTACTACTTACTACGTACTACGTACATACTACCAACGTAGTTAATCTCGTAATGCAAGCGTTTCAAACGATCACTGCCGCGTAATACATCTACCGTAATCAAACAGTGCACAGCTTTTAAGTTGAATTAATCGGCAACCTTTTACTGTGATGAGATTTTCTTTGTCAACTTGTTATAAAAAAATCAAATGGAAATATATATATTTAAGGCTTTTATAAAAGATAGAAATTATGATATAGTAAATAAGCTTAGGTTATACGTCATATATACAAAAAAGTCAACATAATTAACTTATTATAAATCAATTAATAAAATAATATTAAATAAAATAATGAAATACGTATTTAATTTTAACCTATTTATGCGCTATTTATTATAATACTTGGCAGTAAGATTTTAATTTTTTAAACGTTTATTGGTGAAAAATAACACATTTTTAGAAAAAAAAATCATAGAAAAAAACGGCATCCTCAATTGGGGACAATGGGTTTATGTAGTGTCGAAAAACTCGAAGCATTCTTATTCTAACATAACACTTTCTCACACTTTTTGCATTGCCCACGTGTTTTTATGACACATGATGTGGAAAGTATTTTAGGAAAGTAATTACTACATCATGTGTAATTTTGGTTAGAACGTGAAGCCGCCATGCGTTTGCAACGGTTAGATTCAACATAAACGTAGTCAAAACTTATTATTTGCCGCAGCAGCAGTGTTGTACAGCGACTGTGACTCGGATTTGAAACGTCTATTTTTCCTCCTTAACAACGCTCTATCTCTTACGCTAACATTTAGATTTTTCCACAATTCAAAAACATTATCTTCAGTTATCGTCAGAATAAGCTTATAGATAAGCTCTGCTTTACGCCAGTGGGGTGCCTCAAAATTGGTTTTACGTTTCTTAGTTTCAGCGCGAACTTCATTACTGTCACAGACTTTTTCATTTCGGTTTAAATACTTGAGATCTACTTGGTACGCCTGTTAGTATAATATTAATTTGAATGAGTTTACACATCACTTTTTTTTTCGTCGGTAAGCATACTCAATTCTTGGCGAAGCGCTACTAAATTAAGAGTATCTTTAGGCCCTATGTCCTCATTATGTTTTTTTATTGTTTTTTTTTTAAATTACCTATTGACGAATTACGAGAATAACTTACTTCTGATGTTCTCAATGTCCTCATTTGGGAACGCCACTGTAAAATCACTCCTTATGTAAATAATATTGAACTTTTTTACTAAAATTATATATTTTTTATTGTACACAATATAGCTTAGAATTTTATTTAAGAAAACTAGCAAATGTAAAGAAAGGATATGAAAATAAAATTTACTTACTTTGACTCTATGATGATGCTTAATACAGCTTCAATAAATGTATCACAAAATCACCATTTACTATTCGTTTTCAGTTTTTATGGTTAAAATACGTAAGTATGTTAATAAACATTATACATCCACAACAGGAAAAAAACCGGTTAAGTGTGAGTCGGACTCACCCACCGAGTTTTTCGTACCTATTTTAGCATTGTAGGTCAACGAAAAGTATGTTGTGCGGGCATATGTACTTATTCCGTAAGAAATGAACTACAAATATAAGTTTGTAATGATTTTTTCCTATGAAATATCTATAAATTTCCACTTTTCGGATATTTTCCTTTATTTGTGTTGTAAGTTCTCACTCAGTGCCAGAATTCATAACTGTAGGTCCACTTTTACACACACATTTTGATTTCGCAGCAAATTTCATACAAAATGTTTTGTTTCAGCTTGAAACCTCCAAAGTGATCCTATAAAGGTTCCGTTTTCGAGGTACGGAACCCTAAAAAAATAAGTATTCAAAATATTGGGTACTGTTTTAGGTATCTTCTTTTGGGCATGTCTGTCGTATATGACTCAATTCACTTTTTTATATTAATTAAATTAAATTAAATTAAATTAGCTTCTCGCTGTATCCCGCACACAGCAGGGTAGGCAGAGGGAACCTAGTGTTAAGACACTCCGTTCCCCACTTTCTGCCGAATTCTGGAGGCATTGCGTGTTGAGTGGCAGAACTCAACGCCGCGCTTAACCTCTACACCAGAGCGAAGAAATGGAAATATACATTTAAGTAAATATTTCATCTCCTCGAGTGAGGATCGAACCCACAACCAGTCGGTTTTGCAGTCACACCTCGTGCCGCTGCGCCACGACCGGCCTCTTAATGACTATCATAATATAATTTATTCGAAGTAGAACATCATTAGGCGTAACTTATAAAATGAAAAACATGTGCTTTATTATTTGTTATTGTCACATCCCTATAACACACGGTTGTATTAGAAAATTTTTTTTTCTAATCTCAAGGAATGTATATTTCTGCAGCACATTATAAAATACCGAAAGCAATATAATACGGCTTATGAATTTAATAACCCAGATATTATATTAAAATTAAAACATTGCAGTACGAATTTACGTATTTTAATTAAAATTTATAATTTAATATTCCAGCTTACTTTGGCTTAAGTTGGCGTAGAAATATAATATATATATTTTTATATTGCAATGATCCCTTGGAACGTTTACTATCAAATTTATAATTACAAATGTATGTTATACTATCTAAAATTAGCAGAAAAAATATATTTTTCTTAAAAATGTCGGTATTGTCGATAAATGGAGGCTATTATGAACCGTTTTTTACCAGTGCCGTAACGAAAACGATTATTCATATCACACCTGCAGGAGTTATGGAGGCAGTTTGGACGCGGGATTGGCTTCCATCCAAAAATTTTAAGCCAGACTTCAAGTGGCACACTATATGTCAAAGTCATGTAATGCTTGCCTCGTATAACTCACGTTTCGATGAGAAACGAACTAAAATAACGATGAATGAATTATATTTTTTCTTATTGTATTTTGCAGTACATGTAATAGATAAATTGATACATACAAAGACTTTAATTACTGTAATATTTTTAATTAAGATATATTTTCTATCAGAAAGTGCAATAAGTGTTATGAAAATTCATTATATTCTTCTGTTACAACAAGAAAAAAAGGTTTTTACCATTATTTCTTTTTTCTCAAATATTTCAAAAAGAACTTGGTTTTTTAGATAAAGAGACAGGTCCACGATGTAGACTAATGAACTGATATGCCGCCTTAGAGAACATAAAGCATATATATAACACCATGACATGAAAATGCATCTCAGTGTGACCACAAGATTGAACAGAAATGGTCACCGGATATTGTGCAGGATCTATAGACAATATAGAAAACTAAAATAGAGAAAATTCGAATAAGCTGGTTATGGGTTTATTTCTGTTATTATGTCTATGGGGATGTGACAATAACAAAAAACAAAGCACATGTTTTACATTTTATAATTTATGCTTAATTAAGTTATAGTTCGTATATAATCATGGTTTCACTTAAAAATTACAGTAACATACATTTCTCGAGGCTTAAGCTGAGATTTGAAATTCTGTGAATGATTATAAAAGAAGAGCTAGAAAATTTTTTTCAATAAAATTTATTATTAGAAGTCAATAAAAAATACCAAACGTAAAAATTACACTGAGGCCGGTCGTGGCGCAGCGGCACGAGGTGTGACTGTAAAACCGACTGGTTGTGGGTTCGATCCCCACTCGAGGAGATGAAATATTTACTTAAATTTATATTTCCATTTCTTCGCTCTGGTCGAGGTCGAGGTTAAGCGCGGCGTTGAATTCTGCCACTCAACACGCAATGCCTCCAGAATTCGGCAGAAAGTGGGGAACGGAGTGTCTTCACACTAGGTTCCCTCTGCCTACCCTGCTGTGTGCGGGATACAGCGTGAAGCTAATTTTATAAAAATTACATCAAAGGCAAAGTGCGGCGTTGAACTCGTCCACTCAACACGCAACGTCTTGAATTTGGGCGGAGAGTGAAGAGCTGAGTCATTTGATACTAAAATCTCTCCATCTACCCAATTACGTTGGATAAAGCTGAAGTTCAAACCGAAACATACATACATACTACCAATACAATTCACTTTAACCGAATAACAAGATAATCTCCAGTTGATAGGTTTTCGGGAAAGCGTAACAAAGCATACTTCACTATCTACATACAGCATGCAAGGGATTTGAAAATCACCGGTTGGGGAGAAAGATCAATATTTTTTGCTTCACGCTATTCATTTTAAATCTCTGATGAAATTGGATTTTATAAATACCTCGACTTTGAAATTGAAAAATGTTTTCTAAATGCTTTTATTTTGAATTTTTTTTCATGTTATTCGCTCAATTAAGATTAGAAATAAAAATACATAGTATATTTTTGAGTTTCACGCTTTATCCAATATACAGGAGGAAAAGCAGAAGGAACCTAGCTATATTAAGACAAAGCGCGGCGTTGAAATACGACATTGAATATACTTTAAACCTCCAATGTGGCGTAGTGTAAGACTGTAATATAGGCGATGGTTGGGAATATGATTCTTAGTCCATATTTTATATTGCAACTAGTATTCTGCTTATGAATTTGTTCGCGTGGTAGTAACATGATTAATTATAATTATATATAAATCTTTGAATACTTAAATTGCATAGACTTTCTCACAAATCACTGTGCATATATATGCGTGAATATCACATGAAAAAAAAGAGATATTTTTGCATCTCCAGTCTGTTTTGACAGTGTTGGTAGAAATGTAAGATTTTTTAAATGCAAGTTTTTTAAAATTTGCACAAGATTAATCAAATGTAAAATAAAATCATCAATCATATAAGTGAATATATATAAAAAAAGTAAACAACTTTGAAGGCATTTCGAATATAATCCAATACCCAAAAAATACCTATATTTTCATATTTAAATAATTGTAATATTAAATACGCAATATTTAAATTCGTTCAGACAACTATCCTGACACTCCATTATCGTTATGTCTCCCTCCGGCTATGTGCTATAGGGGATAAAGTGTGAAAATTAAAAGGCAAGTATAAAAAATACAGAAATATAGATATTTAAATTGTATTTACATAAATAAAAAGTTTATTACAGATTAAATGTATTACAGTGTTAATACTAGTTTTCTTTTTAGCCTGAAGCTAAAAAAAGTACTCGTTTGTCACTCGTAGATACTTAACAACCTCTTACGATTATCTCTTCCAATAAGCGACATTGAGCTGTCTTTTTATGTTCTCGTCGACTTTATATAAAGTGGACGATTCTTCAAACTTTATCTTATCATAAAAAAGTTTTTTTCTCCGCACTACGTTCCCAAATGTGGAATCGAATCCACAACCATTGTATTTACAGTTGGACTGCCATTTGGCCTGCGATGACCTCAATAATAGATCAGTTACGTATATATTTAGGTACTAAACTACAAGATATGTCAATCTGTAATGGCTTATTAATATCAAGTGTCGTAAGCACTATACACTATTGAACTTCAGATATATCGATCCAGTCAGATACAACTATGGACGTCATATAATACCTAACAAGAGAAATGATCTGTAGTGATCAATCAATTATTTGAATAGATAATTTAATTATAATAGACGTACGCTGATGGCCGGCTGTCTGTAAGCATGACGGTAGTTAAATTATTTTCATTTCTCTGCTCTCTTTCGGAAATTAGACGGAAAGTAGAGAACGGCGTGTGCTGTTTTTTTTTATTATAATTACGAAACAATTTTTTTATTTTTTTCATAATAATTTATATGAGATTATCAAACTAATTAATTAAATCAGCTTCACGCTGTATTCCGCACACATCAGGGTAGGCAGAGGGTAAGACACTCCGTCCGAATTTTGGAGACATTGCGTGCAGAGTACAGAATTCTACGCCGCGCTTTGACTCGACACCAGACCGACGAAATGGAAATATAAATTTAAATAAATATTTCATTTCATATGAGATTAACTATGAGTACTAAAAATAATGGTTATTTAATAACTACAATAAGAATTATATTTCACGAAACGCCATTATCTTGCCATGTAGAATGCTTTGTAATAGATTTTTTTTTCTACAATAATATACAAATCCTTTTTAGACAAGTAATAGTAATAATCTAAAAGCAAATTATAATACAGTAAACGCCTCTCATTTATTTGTTGAATATAATTAATTTATTAATGTAAGCGTCAAGTACACGTAGAGTACGCGAGGCGTAAACTGAGCTTTGCATTACTGAGCGTGTATCTATACGGATAGTGTAGGTGTGATGACGGCTTGAAGGGCGGCACACCCTTTGCTCGGTTTATTAAAAGTAAAAAATAAAAATGAATGTGACCAAGCAGTTAAAGGAGAAAAATATTATGTAGTCATAACGCTGTTCTTAATGATATAATGGAACAATTCATTATTAACACATAGAAAAAACTGTTGGATTTTTCTTCATTTAACAGTCAATTTCTTTAGCTTCACCAACAATATTTTATTTTTTACAAACCCACAACGACTAAGACTAAGAAAGCTACAAACAGAATACTAGTTTGAATATAAAATCATGACTAGGAATTGTATTCCCTACCATCGCCTATACAGTCTTACACTTTGGCACTACGCCACGTTAAAAGTGTATTTGCACAAATAAAAAATGTAGATGTTCATACATATCCGAGTGGAATTATGAGAAGAACGTTCGTTGCATTTCCTCGCTATCGCAATGTCGATTCTTTAGACGGAACTCGAGCCAGCTCTTACGTTCCCTATGGAGGCGATAAAACGACTATTCTGACTTCATGCTTTTATATTATTTGCTGCTGAAATGTGAAAATATTTTTAATGTACGTATAATATGAGCATTTGTTGAATATTTTTACATGAAATTGAGCATGAAATAATATTGTAAGTCGCATATTTGCATGTTACTTATAATTTTTTCAATAAATTTTGTGCGTTTTTTATAAAATATAACTTGTAACTGATTACCCAAAAACCTTTAGGTATGTTATTTAATAAGTAATGCTTTGATTTATGATGTGTCTACTGGTTATAAACTCTTTATCGTAATAATCTGAAATCGAACCCACTTTATCGTAATAATCATTAATAAACCAAAATCTTTTTAGAGATTCAGAGGTAACAGTTTTAAGAAAGTTATATTTGCAACAAATGAGTTTTATATAATGCATCAAAAGTTTATCTAAATTCTAAATTATTGAGTCTTTGCATATATATATATATATACACGGGCACCGCCCCGCCCTTACACCGTTAATTCTTACCAGACTGCTACTCCAACAGTCTTTGTTGAAACCTTTGGGACGTTTGTGTGTGATCTTTCTGAAGATACATGTTACGCTTTTTTATATTAAGATTCTATTAGAATGATGTTTCGTGATGTAGAATGATTTGTGAGATCAATATTTTGGACCGGGCGCATTACCGCAATACAGCCGATGTGCTGGTTAATTCGTAATTCGCCTCGGATTCGAATCGGATTCGTAAGCGCACCGCGAGATTGAATCGAACACTATATAATGTAGTTTTGCAAATTGGAAAATGCCATAGGCAGAGAATACAATATTGATATTTATCAAATCTGTCTATAAAGACTGAGTTTTTCTAGGAGACTAATTAAATTTTATTACAAGTTAATGTTAGTTTTGCAAAAAGAGTAAAACTAAAACAATTATAAGGAACAATGTAAGAGTTCTTAATTTTTTTATGATTTTCTTCTATGATTCAGTTATAATACAGTGATTGTATTAATTAAGAGTACCTTGTTAAAAATTAATAAATTAACACTGTATTTTTAAAACCTAATGCAAAAGTTTGTTCATAACCAGAAACCAATGAGAAAGCACAGTGATTTTATTTTTACACGTGATTTTTACGTATGATTGGGCTTTACAGCCTGTTAAATATGATTGGGCTTCTAGGGTTAAGAGCTTTAGAGTAATAATTATAACAATTCTTATTGTATTATGTTGAATTTATTTTAGTACAGTAAATAAAGATAGTGTATTTATTATTAAAAAATAATATTGTATTCAGGCCAGTCATCGCGCAGAGGCACAAAGTGTGATTGTAAAATCGACTGGTTGTGGATTCAATCTCGACTCAAAGAAATGAAATATTTATTTACATTTATATTTCCATTTCTTCACTCTGGTGTTGAGGCAAAGAGTGGCGTTGAATTCCGCCACTCAACAAGCAATGCCTCCGGAACTTGGCGGAAAGTGGAGAACAAAATGTCTTAACACTGTGAAGCTGAAAAAAAATGTATATAATAATAAGATATAATATATAAGCGAAAGTTTGGAAATTTGGTAAACCTTTTAACCCCATGAGGCTTTGTTGGTGTGATATGAAATGCGGAATAATAGTTCCGACTATAGCAGAATTCCCTGTTGTATTGTTAGTGAAAAATTCAACACTTAAAAGCTTATATGAACTTAATTCCCCCCTTACCAGTATATTTACAAACTCTTCTGGAAGACGACACGATATAAAATAAAATAAATATAAGAGACAGTGGCTTAGTCACATTTTATATTTTTATATAAATGTATCGATAGATATATATTATGTATGTATTTATATCTATGTATACATACTTTGGGTAAGTTCAGAAGTTAATCATACGTTTTTCATATTTTTAAGGTATTGTTCCATATTAAAAATAGAAAAATACTTTAGTAATTTTTTAAAGATTTGAAGTACCAATTAGAAATGAAAACGATAAACTAATTTAGGCCTGTATTTATAAACCGACCTCTCAACTCAGAGATCGCTCCCAATAAAAAACGTAAACAATCTTAGAATACTTATTCAAATTTCGACTGGAACCTGCGATTAAAACCATCCAAGTAAAGTTAATTTAAAAAAATACGTATTTTTATAATAACAATTTTCTTAACGAGTTGCTAGGTAGGAAATTCAGTTTACAGAATATTTATTATATGTTTATTTATTTATTTATTTTATTTTATTTAAACTTTATTTTAACAACAACAACAGACAACAGACAAAAAAAAAGAAGAAGAATGACAAACAAAATAATAATAATAATACAACAAGATCAAGCATGCAAATAATCTTACTATTATACTTTATACTATACATTGACAAAGCATAAATTAAAACAAAGTATACAGCAGTGTGACGTTAAAAAAGGTAGGCCACTCAGCATAGATATTGGCATATGAGTAACAATACTCAATAGTACCAACGCTGATTTTATATGTTCTCTATTTTACATATACGTGACTAAATTAAACTGTTTTCCTCTACTTTCCACCTGATTATTGCATGTTGAATGTGGAAATCAACGCCGCTCTTTATTATACTACAGCGAAAATATTAAATGAATATAATTGATTCGCCGAGTGCTTATCGAACTCATAACTGTGGTATTTACAGTCAGATTTTTAGGATTCCGTATGTCAAAAGGAAATAAACGGAAACCTTATAGGGTCACTTTGTTGTCCTTATGAGACCAGTCGTGGCGTAGCGGCACAAAGTGTGACTGTAAAACGACTGGTTGTGGGTTCGATCCCCATTCGAGGAGATGAAATATTTACTTAAATTTATATTTCCATTTCTTCGCTCTGGTGTCGAGGCAAAGCCCGGCGTTGAGTTCTGCCACTCAACACGCAATTCCTCCAAATTCGGCAGAAAGTGGGGAACGGAATGTCTTAACAATAGGTTCCCTCTGCCTACCCTGCCGTGTGCGGGATACAGCGTGAAGCTGATTGTTGTCCTTATACGTCTGTCAAGACCACTTAGGTTTACTTACTATCTTAAGATCGTGTGGAGGTATCAACCTGTAATTATAATCAAATATTTGGAACGCAGAAATAAATTAAGCTTTTAAGTCGACATAATCAGACGATCCAAGCGCTCATAAATCGTTATTGCTGCATTTAGTATGAAACTAAACTATGTCCCAGATAAATGCTTGGCGTCTAATGTATTAGCTTTCACATATAATTAACATTCACTGCGATCGATATTAAAGTAATTAATGCGGAGTTGGAAAATTTTCACGTGGCTGAGGTCGTTAAATGCTTCCCTCATGACTGTGCTGAATGAAACCTTATATTCCGCTGCATCATATTTGAAAATTTTCCATCTTAACATCCGTAGTGTTACTATAAACTGTGCATTCTCTATTCCTGGCCTAAATGGTTTTAACTTGTTTAAAACGAATAACAATCCTATACAAAATGATGGAGGCATCATTTATATTATAAAAAATCTCTCGTTTCTCATTAAAGCAAACTGTCTTACTTATCTTATAGACAATAACTTGACTCTAATTGCAATCTATCATACTCCTTCTTATTCACTTAAATTGTATATTAACACTTTAAATCAGAGCCTGGATGAAGTTTTGAATACGTTTAAAGATATTCCGAATATAGCCATTGTGTGAGATGTCAATATAGAGATTAAGCCATTATTATGTTATAATAATTATGAGCGATACTAGTAGATCAAGTGGTACAAGCCTCGTAATCTTATCCTATAGGATATTTCTCGTAGACCTACAGTGAAGTGATAACTTACAATAGAAACTAAGGAAAAAATATATATAAATAGCTATAAACTTATATTTTTTCTCTACTTATAAGCCTAGTTGAAGTGGCAGATAAATATACTGTTGATTAGCTGATAATAATGAAAAAGTTAAAAAAAAGTACGGATCACGTGTCTATAGTGTTTATTAAAAAAATATAACTTATATTTTTAAATTTATTTCATACAAAATGAGTGCATAATGCAAACTAATACAAACTTAATTTGGTAAAATTTTATAAGGTCTGCTTTCCGTTGACTTACAATCCTGAAATTGGTAAAGAACCCTCGGTGGGCGAGTCCGACTTGGACTTGACCAGCTTCTTTCTACTTACATATGTGTAATTCTAAGAATCTTAATATCTAAAACAAAGCACAATTTTAACAGTAGTTTAAAAATAAGTGTAATTACAGCAATTTATTTAATCACTTCGTCTGTTTAATGGGTGAAGGCGAAATGGCTCGAGGACACATTTAATTGCATTTATGCAGTATTATAAACCACACTGATGGTGTTTAGCATTTTTATATTATGTTTTATTTTAAACCTTTTAAATATTTTCAGACTCAGGCGTTTTTTGGCGTGCAAAGTAGATTTTTTAAAAATTTTAAACACTTTTCTATTTATCAGTTTCACGCTGTATCCTGCATGTAGCAGGGTAGGCACAGGGCAGGGTATTAAGAATCTCTGATGCATATTTCCGCTAAATTCTGGAGGCATTGTGTGTTAAGTGACGAAACTGAACGCCGCGCTTTCCTCAACACCAAAGCAATTAAATGAAAATATTAAACACTTAATTTCTTCGATTGGGAATCGAACCCACCACCTGTCGCGTTTACAGTCATGCGATTGCACCCCTGCGCCAAAATTAGCCCTAAATTATTTTTCCATAATAAATTCCACATGTTCATTTAAAACAGATAAATATACTAAACCATAGTTTAACTTTAACTATTACCTATTATAGGTTATAGTACTACACTATCGTAAAAAATAATGCAAATACTTATTTATGCATGAGTTTTACAAAATGCTTCACCGAAACTAGAATCTACCGATCAATACGAATTTAAGAGTAGCGACAGTAGGTACAGTATATTCGTGTGAAGCTACCGCTAAAAGGTTTCTACGGTCCGCGTATATTTTATCGATGACCAGTATTCTGCTCGAGGCTTCTCTTACGTGCTTATGATTATGTCTAAATCATTTTTATTATCTAACGTTTGTGGGTAATCGCATAAAAATATGTTTTTTGCGACATTTTATTAGAAATCTTATCGATATTTATAATATTTATGTATCATTATTATATATTATACTCTTCACTTTGTTTATGATAATAATATAGGATCAGCTTCACGCTGTATCCCGCACACAGCAGGGTAGGCAGAGGGAACCTAGTGTTAAGACATTTCGTTCCTCACTTTCTGCCAAATTCTGGAGGCATTGCGTGTTGAGTGGTAGAACTCAACGCCACGCTTAGCCGACATCGAGCACCAGAGCGAAGAAATGGAAATATAAATTTAAGTAAATATTTCATCTCCTCGAGTGCTTGATGAGTGGCGGAACTCAACGACGCTCTTGTTTCAATACCGAAGCGAATAAATGAAAATATATCATATTTTATTTCCTCAAATGGTAATCGTATGCGTTTCATTTATCTCTCGCGTTTACACTCACACGCTTACGCCCTTGCTCCACGACTGGCTTCAACACTGGTATATTTAATTTTTTTATGAAAATCAAAATCAAATTTGTGGCTTAGAATACGTTTACGCTGTATCGTTTGGCACTACATACTATCTGACCTATTTAACAATGCAATGTACTATTTGTAGTTTCCATGGCCTTTATAATGTATTGCCAATATGTCTGTGAACTTGAAACTTAATCGCTTTTTACTTTATCGTACGCTCGCATAGTTTACATATACCTACATGTACTTGTGGGCCTTTTATTGGAATTGTAATTTTCCTCATTCTTTTACTTAATATTGGTATGAAATGTTGAAATGGTATGAAAAATATGTAGATACCGTCGTGGCTTAGCTGAAACGAGTTCGTATGGTTGTAGTGGACTGTTGTTTTTTTTTATTTTATAAATTTTAATATACCTAATGTATATTTATTAAAGTTTTATACTTACTAAAAAAATTACGAAAAGTAAAATCAGCTTCACGCTGTATCCCGCAATCTGTAGGGTAGGCAGAGGGAACCTAGTGTTAAGACACTCCGTTCCTCACTTTCTGCCGAATTCTGGAGGCAATGCGTGTTGAGTGGCAGAACTCAACGCCGGGAAGTGAAATATGAATATTTTAATTGTATAAGGTGTTGGTAAAGTAAATGACTGCTGATATTTGTTTTTTGTTTGATATGTATCTAACTATACTTATATTCTAAAATATATTACATTGTTACTGTAAAAAGAAATAGAGGGAGTTTACTATTATAAAACTTGCTTGTCTGTGCGGACACTATTAGTTATGTGAAGTTGCCATGCACATTTATATTATTGTACATTTTTATGTCATTTTATTCTTATTTAATCATAAATAAAAAGTACATATCGCTACAGATTACACTGTTATATCATATTTAGATAATTTTCCCGTTGACGGGGTCGTATTGAGGCTTCTGTGAAACAGTGGGGCAGCGTCTGGCTGTAAAGGCTGTGGATTTAATTCTCATTCGGGTTAATTTAAATTTTCTCACTCTGGTAACAAAGCGTGGTGCCGAATTCTGCTTCTTAATACGCAATGTATCGAAAGTTCAGCTTAAAGATTGAACATATTAAGACTAATTTCTCTTAGCCCACTTTTTGTCAACGCCACGTATTGCCTCGACACTAGAGCGAGGCTATGAAAATATATTTTTTTCATGGAAAAGATAAGGCAAACGAGCGTTTTAGCAACTAATGATAAGTGAACACCGCCGCCCCGTGCTACTCCAGAGGGGCTACCGGGGCGTTTCCTACCTTTCAGGTGGAGGGTTTTTGGTTGAGGTTCGATTTTTGAAGGTACCCATGTCATATTGGCCTGGAAACACTGCCGCATGTAGGCCATCGCTACGAAACTAGAATGTAGATAGTATTTCAGGTTGTGATGTAAATTCGGTGGCAGACAAGGTCAAACAGTTCTACAGAACACTTCTCACGATAAACACGTTAGCGTTAGAACCAAAGTATCAAACTTTTCACAGATCATGATCCTCAATGATTAGAAAGGCTCTACGTTGTATGCGATCAAATGGTTCAAACTGATACTGGGGTGTACCAGCCCAAAGATGATAATAGTATTCCATATGAGTCGCCGAACATGGCACATGTCGTGGACCCATATATAACAGGGCCAATCAGTGTTTCGGCGTGAAGTCCCTTCTCGCGCTGCTGATGACCACAGTTTTTTTAAGGCCAACTTGGCATTGCTTTCCAGATTATCGCGATACTAATATTCTATTTCCTCCAGTGTGATTAAATTCAATTGACTCTGTCACGATTGGAAAGTTGCATAAAGCACAAAGTACATACGCATGACAGCCAAAAGTTTAATATTGAAACTTATTTATGAACTTCCTACTTTGCTTAGTGCAAAATGTAAAGTTATGGCCTGAAGTGTAGACTTTATAATAACTAAGATAGAGTAATAGTATAACTTTAATGGTGACGTTGTTAATGTCAATGAAATGGATACTACTTTTTTAATTCATTGCCTATATCTAAATAAAAAAAACATAATATATTCTATCACAATTATCAGTTTTCGGGCACTTAATTTAGGTACAATAAACACGAAGTACTGTTCTATAGAGTTTTTTTTTATTTTATAATAAAAAATTGCTTAGAATGTAGTATAGACCGAAATATATAGATTATAAAAATTTCAAAACAGTGAATTTCGTAGAAAATCAAAAACTATAGATAAAATAAACATGAATCAATTGGATTCACACAGTTTATTTTCTCTATATACATAAAATGGAAACGAAACGTGCTTCAAATGCACCAGGCTAGATCACTGCGTATCTTTTGGTAGATACTGCAATCACGTAAATTGCGGCTGGTTGTGATTTCAATTGTTGATAACTATCTGAATCGATAAAAGAAATATTTAAGTTTTTGATTCTGCTACCTAAAAATTCAACATCTTTACAAAGACGATGCTTAAATAATTTAAAGTATATATATATATATTTTTTTTCACTTTCACGCTGTGCCTTTTACATGCGCCTACCCTGCGGTAGGCAAGGGAAGCCTAATATTAAGATAGTCCGCTCCCCACTTTCCGCCGAATTCTGGAGACACTGCATGTTGAGTGTCGGAATCACCGGAGCGAGGCGTGGGGACGTTCATTTCTTCGAGTGGGAATCGAACCTACAACCAATCACGTTTACAGTCACACGCATGTGCCTCAGCGCCACGATTGCTTTTTAATTTGAAATAATAATTGTACAAATACTACAAATTGCAAATAACAAAAATTATCGTTCATACAAACTTATTGTTCCTCAATGTTCATAGAAATTTTATAAATTTGAAACCAAAAGTCGTTAGTAAGCAATTGATCGGTATTCAGAAAAGATATTTGATGATCAAAAATTTCAGATTTGGACTGTCAGCTAAATTGAGATTACAGCTATTGAAAGTAATTTCGACGATGTTCCGTTCGCTTCTCACAAAGGATGAATACTATCCTAGTAATTGCTGGAATGGCGGAAAAATTCATTTAAAAAGAAGAATTGAACTCTTGCCATCAAGAATTATTTTCATATATAGACATTTCATATTGTTTTTTTTTTTTATTTTATATGTTTTCCCGTCGATGTTTATTAATTAAATTATAATGCGTTTTCACTAGTAGACACAGTTATATAATAGGATAGTTCACCTATACCTATAAAATTTATACTATTTCAGAGGAAGGCCGAGAATACAGAAGATTTGATTCGAAATCTAAAAAAAATACACTTTTTTTTTTTTTTTTCATTGCAAACTTTACTTAAAATAACTTTATAATACGTGTTAAAATATAAATTTATCTTCAGATTTAGTGAGTATACAATTTGAGTACAGATGTCACTTATTCGTGGGTATATTACCACTAAGACGAAACAGAACTAAAACTAAATATAAACCTAGCCCTACTCCGACTTTGCTGAAGTTTGTTTTGGTTAACACACGTGTTAGTGAGGGTTTAGTTCTTTATTGTTTTTTGTCGTACATTTTTAGTGGAAATTGCGGTTGTTTTAAAAAAAAAAAGATTTGTATTATTAAGGTGTTCGGTTGGTGTTAGTGTTTGTGGTGTTTTAGTAACTAGATTAGGTATAAGGTAAGATAGGTTAGTTAATTTTAAAATGGATGCTGAGCATCCGCCTGATCCACCTGATCCTGGTGGTGGCATATGCGATCTGCAGACTTCTTCAAGGAAAAGGCAAGGTGATGACACACCTACCCACAATGATAATTTAATTAAAAAAACAATTATTGACCCAGCTACAGCTACTCCGTCAATCCAAAACTTATACATACATCCTTCCTTATCTGAAAGTCCTAAACCCTATCTAGATACGGATAAAGGCCCTTTTATAGTGTATGTGTCGAGGGAAACTCCAGACCCTGCAGCAGGGACTTCCATTAAAGCCATTAAATTTGGCCAGTTCCTCCATATTAATAAAATATCTAATATCACCCGCGATGGTGTGAAAAATGTTGGTCGCAACAAAATAAGCGTAGAATTCTCATCAGCTACTGCAGCGAATTCATTTTTATCTAATCCCATTCTTAGTCTATGTAAGTATGTTGCAGTTATCCCTACTTTCAATATTACCAGAATGGGCATTGTAAGAGATGTCCCAGTAGATTTTTCGCTAGACGAATTTGTAAGCTCTTTGGAATTTCCCTCAGGTGGTGTATAGGTGATGAAAGTAAGGCGTTTAAATAGAAAGTGTGTTAGTGAGGGTGTGACTACATGGGTTCCGACTCAGTCGGTTGTAGTTACATTCCGTGGTCAAATGTTGCCTGAAAGGGTCTTTTCGTACCATTCCTCTCTCCCAGTTGAACCCTACAAATATCCCACCATCCAATGCCTTAACTGTTGTCGATTTGGTCATATAAAATCACAGTGCAGATCGAAGCCAAGATGCTACAAGTGT
>JAATLQ010014062.1:27987-68581 GCA_013421005.1 Heliconius erato x Heliconius himera | reverse complement strand
TGTTAAAGGATAATTAACAGAATCCATTTCCAACATTTTTGGAATTTTTGTCTGTTTGTCTGTTTGTCTGTTTATCTGTTTGTCTGTTTGTCTGTTTATGTGAACACGTATCACGTAAAAAGTACACAATAAATTTAAGCAACTTTTATACATAAAAATTACAAATAAATCAAAGTAGCTTTTAGTGTTTATTTCATTGTAATCGCTTCACTCTATCAAAAGATATGAGTGTTTAAGTTTTCAAGAAGTTAATATTTGAGATATTAAAAAATCGATACAAGTAACGCTATCTAATGACAAAAATAGTAGGTACTAACGAATCTTGATACTCTCTTTCATACACGTAACGCTATCACTAATTGCGTTGGGATTTTAAGTAGATGGCGCTGTGCATAAAAGAAAATGTAGTTTGGAAAGGTTACCGCTACACTCTATCAAAAAGTAATGTACTTAAAGTGTTAAAGATATTTACATTTGAAAAAAAAAGAAACATACGCAATGATATCTGTTGACTATACATGATACGTTACGTTTTTAAAGTACAATTGTTCATAGTACTAACTACAAAGTAAACTAAATTGAATTGTTGGTGAAGATTACCTTCGTAACAGTCTAGCTTAATTCTTAATTATTTAACACAGTGATAAAGAATGACTTAATATTCAAGACTATTTTGTACAAGATCGGTTAAAGGTTAGATACCTCAATGTTCAACTCTATATTCCCTTAGAGCACGAAAATCTATCTTCTAAATCATCGCAATCAAATGACGATGAAATATGAGAGTTTATGCTTTGTTTTTTGTCGCATTTTCTATCATAACTATAGGGTACTTCCCGTTGATATACAATTTCGAAATTTGTTAAGAAGTTAAAACTTACGGCACGTATAAAGGAAAATTCCAAAATTATTTTTCAAAAATTGACTACTTATTTGTATTTGTGTCACAGAAAAAACCATTAAGTACAAATCTTAATCTGTACTTAAATTGATACAAAATGACAACTTAGTTAGTTATTCTTTTGGTGTATCTCCATTCATGAAACTGGTACGAAACTCTCGGGGCATGAGTACGACTTGAACTTGCCCGAAAATGTTGATTATTTTATAGATTATATAAAAATGCCTAAAAAGTGCTTTTTATGTATATTCTGTATACCAATTATATATTTAACTAATAATGTTACTAATTTAAAAACTGTAACTGGAGCTAATATAAGTTAATTTACAAATAATATCGTGAGTACTTATCCAAATCAATTAATTAATAATTAAGGCTGTTTGTAATATATATATATTTCTTAAATGAATAAATATGTAATTCAAGCGGGCAAAGCCGCGAGCAGGCCGCTAGTTTAAGTAATATAACGTTTAAGTGTTCCGATCATAAAGGGCTGCCCGGCAAGGTCGTGTCAAGTGCAGAGTAAATGTCAAGGTGCATTCAAAGCGAGCGCACAAAATTCACAGGAAATAGAACTACTATCTAGATATATTATTTCACGCTGTAATTAAACTTAAATTTGACGATTGTTTAACAAGGAGGAACCGATTAGGAATAAATTTAATATAATTATTATAGTAAATGGTTGTTAATTTACTTTTAGTAAATGCTTGTTATTTAAATATATAATTTACTCCGAAATTAAACATTATGTCATTATGAAAATAAAATTTCAAATAATTGGCAAAAATATATAATTTTTTAGAAATGTCACATAATTTAAATGTGAAATCATATATAATAATACAAGCCCATATATTACATCACAGACTCAAATGCATTCCCGCTTGGATTAAAAAAAAAATAGGAATATGAATGAATAGTTTAAACTTTCATACGATATAATTTTGAAAAAAAAAAACCAACAATACAACATTAAAATCCATCATTCTATTTCAATCAAAGTGAACAAAAAAAATTGAAAAAAATTTAAAAACAAATACGTTCTTGTGAACGCTGTAAACAAAACTCCGCGCTAGTGATGTCCGCTCGATAGCCGCGGCCGTGTTTTTGACGTCGTGTCACGTTTCCTTTTTTAACGTTGACTGCCGGCAGGTGGACAGCGGGCGAGGGAAAAGAAGTATTGGTGGTGCTTTGTAATAAAAAAAACGAAATGCGGGCGAAAAATTCCCGTTAGCTATACTGACCGGTTTTTTATTGTTTTAATACACATATTACATTAGTGTGCTCTAGATATTTGTTTATAGTAGTAGTATTATTTATTATGAAATATATTTATTAATATTTACACTTGTAACACACTAACAACCGTAGCTAATTAATCTATAAGAGATATAATATCGTATAACATGATGAATGTTTCCCGTCTACTTTACTATACTAGTAATTCAGTTAAACCTTAAGAGTAAACCTTAACTACTTACGTACGAAAGCAATGGAAACAATCAAAAAGTTGCAGGTAACTAGTATTTTAATATAAAAATTTTTTTCAGCTTCACGCTGTATCCCGCACACAGTAGAGTAGGCAGAGGGAACCTAGTGTTAAGACACTCTGTTCCCCACTTCCTGCCGAATTCTGGAAGCATTGCGTGTTGAGTGGCGGAACTCAACGCCGCGCTTTTCCCTCGACACCAGAGCGAAGAAATGAAAATATAAATGTAAATAAATATTTCATCTCCTCGAGGTGGGGTCGAACCCACAACCAGTCGATTTACAGGCACACTTTGTGTCCTTGCGCCACGACTGGCCTCAAAATTAATATAACATAATAGTTAAAATATTTAAGTGATATTTTTAAAAAATCTTACGTGTGGTTAAAAAGACTCAAAACTAGGCCAAACATCATGTGGACGATTCCAATAATAATCGACATTTTCATTTTCAACGAATTTAAATACATAATTTTATTTTTCGCCAACTGTAAACACATATAAAACAAAATAAACAATTAAACACAAAAAACAAATATTTAGGCATATTATTTCTTCATGTAAAAATAATATATAGAGCAGTCGTGGCACAAAGTATGACAGTAAAACCGACTGGTTGTAGGTTCGATCCCCACCCGAGGCGATGAAATATTTACTTAAATTAATATTTCCAATTTCTTCGCTCTGGTGTCGAGGCAAAGCGCGGCGTTGAGTTCTGCAACCCAACACGTAATACTTTCAGAATTCGGCAGAAAGTGGGGAACGGAGTGTCTTAACACTAGGTTTCTTCTGCCTATCCTGCTGTATGCGGGATACAGCGTGAAGCTGATTTACTTATTTTTATTTTATATATATATATATATATACATTTAAGCAGCCCGGTGTAATAGAAACAATAAAATAATATTCAATACCGCCCAAATTGGATCCACGCCAAACACATAAGGAGGATTCGTTTCAAAAACTGGATTTAATGTTATATACTGATAAGTCTCTATTTCTTTTCTTTCATAAGTGTTCTTCCAATATGGCGTCATGAGAATGATAGATTTCGAAAAGAACACATTATATAAGAAACCGGTATAAAGTGTGAACAGTCCCATCATTAAAATCACATAACGACCTGTAAACAACAACAGCTTAAAATATTTAGTAGTTACAAAATATTAAATCAGCTTCACGCTGTATCCCGTATACAGCCGGATAGCCTCCTCTGTCTACCTGCATGCAGGATGCAGCTTGAAGCTTATAAAAAATATATATATTAGAATTCAAATCATTTTTCTCCTTCAAAATCATACTACTACGACTTAAAACTTTGTAAATTTATTATGGGATTACCTAAAAGTAAATTTAAATTAACAGTAGATGTAGGTATATGTGATGATGCTTAATACAAAAAAAAACTGCAGAGAGAAGGAAAACTAAGATAAATCAAATATTCTTATTCTATTACACCTTTCCGAGCGCTTTTGAGACGTCAATTAATATAAAAATGTTATTGTCAGTTCGACGGAAAGTTACCACCGGCTCGAAAGGCAGTTCTGTTCGGAAAAGCTGGCGAGAAATTCTAAAGTTGCTCTTTTCGTATATAGTATTTAATGTATTTTTGTCACAGCACTTTTCTGCAAAGTAACGATCGGTGGTAGTTAATTCTTCAAATTAACAAAAAAATAAAAATTAATCAGCTTCACGCTGTATCCCGCACACAGCAGGGTAGGCAGAGGGAACCTAGTGTTAAGACACTCCGTTCCCCACTTTCTGCCAAATTCTGGAGGCATTGCGTGTTGAGTGGCAGAACTCAACGCCGCATTTTGCCTCGATACCAGAGCGAAGAAATTGAAATATAAATTTAAGTAAATATTTAATCTATATTAGAGTTACATTCGAGTGGGGATTGAACCCACAACCGATCGATTTATAGTCACATTTTGTGCCGCTGCACCACGATTGGCCTCAAACACACAAATTAACAATGTTGAAATATTCTTGAAGAACAACATACCTTGATATTGAATAGAAATCGTATCTCTAAAAATGAACTTACAAACAGATACAAATAAGTAAACACGATGAGACAAAAATTACATCAACAAAAATATTTGTAAGAACAAAAACCCCGACTGCATAAAACTAAAAAGAAAATAAAAAAGCCCAATAGTTTATTAGGATTAACAGTCGGGACCTCTTTAAATTATGCGGGGTTCCTGGTAAAGATTTTATTGATTGAAGAATTACTTATAGGTCCCGACTGTTAATCCTAATAAAATATTGGGCTTTTTTATTTTCTTTTTAGTTTTATGCAGTCGGGGTTTTTGTTCTTACAAATATTTTTTTATTTTTCACTTTTTTGTTAGGATTCATTATAGTAATGATAATCATGATATACCTTTATGAAATCCTGAAATTGAGCTCTTGAATTTGATACCCATATTGTAGTATTCGAAACGAAATTTTTTTTTTTACCAAGTCCAATGGCGTCCCACAGCCGCCATGATTGTTTTTATTTAAAGTTACCTATCTAAGAACACTTGGGCTGCTAATACGAATCTAACGATACCTTAATTATGTAAATCCGTTCAGCGGTTCTGGAGATATGAGGTAATAAAGAATATTACATACATACAAGATACGCGCGAAAAACATAACCCTTCCTTAGCAGTCGGGAAAAAATATAACAAATAATAAATTAATAATATTATTTTTTATTTATTTTAAGTTCATAAGAGCCAAAAGACCATTTGTATCTACATATCTTTTATATTGTATGTAACAGAAAAATTCTTCACTGGAGGATTCTTGATTAGAGACCATCCAGTTTAAAAAAGAGCGGCCCTCCACTAAATTTGTGTGCTTAATGTATGTAATGAAAGTAAATATTGCAACCCTTGACTTGTGTGCGTGTTGGTATAAAAAATAAATACTTGTGAAATAGGTATTTTTTCTACAATTTGTGAGAATTAATATTAACCACCACCCAAGTATATTAGCCAATTCACGACTTGTGCTAGTATAACTTTACAATATCAAAATATTTATATTCAATAAACACTGTCTGATTACAATAAACTGGTGGAAAATGTAAACACTTATGTAAATATGTAAAAAATTCTCTTTAAATGTAGTCAATTCTTTTAATAAGAATAACAATTTTTTACCGTTTCATGATTTAAATATATTTTTTAAGATATTATCAATGAGCTCCGCGTATGAAACTTTTAGAGATTATTCTATACTCATACTAATATAATCTCCAGTCACAACACTTTTACAAGGTATGTTTGAGTCATAGTTTTATGCCGGCCGAGATGATGAGGACGATCGTTGTGAGATAAGGCCAATTATCGGTCATCTCTCTGGCTACAGTCATCTCAAAGGTATTGGACAGCATGCTTACCCTTTTGCATACCCAACTAAATAAATATATCAACTTGCACGACAACCAAATTGGATTTCGACCTGGATTGTATACGGAAAGTGCTTTGGGTCTTAAGAATGCTGTCACATACTATGAAGACTACGTAGAGAAAGCTCCTATTTACGTCTGCTTTAAATCTTTCCAAGACATTTGACTTGGTATCGTATGATGTGTTGTGGGGAAAGATGGAGCTAGCCAATATGCCGTCTGAGCATACAAGTACTGGTACAGAAACCAAGTTTACCCATAGACGACCGTTGATCCGTCAATAGCGTTACACCCTGTATAACCTATGCAATACCGTATCTATACAAGTACACATACAAAACATGTTTAATATGAAATTGATTATTACCACCAAAGAAAATATTCCAGATTTCATTTTTCGACGTTTTATTCATGTTCTCTTTCTCCACTGACACCATCCAAACCGCGAATGATAATAAAATAACGCCGTGACACACATCGCCGAACATCAAAGCAAACAAAAAAGGAAAAGTGATAATCGTGTATAGACCTAGAAAAAAATATTCTAATTGAAAAATGTATGTTTAATTAATATTTTTATAAATTATTTCAAAATATTATGTACTACAAAATAAAAAAACTAAATTATTTATTCCTCATGTATTATTACAAGTATATAATTGAACTGCATTTTAACTTCGATCAACTATAGTTGATGCAGAAGGCTAGGCTTTGATCCTTTATAGGTGACCGTTTAGGCTTAGGCTTAAAAGCCTATTACTCAGAACCCATAACACTAAGAAGGCGACGTAGACTGCGTTGAACTTAAAAGTTACAATAATTTTGGCAATATTTATAAAAAATTGTGCGTGTAATTCTTTTGTATAGCTTCTATGAATTTAAGGCCATTCGTGGCGTAGAGGCAGAAGCATGTGACTGTAACCGCGAAAGATTGTGGGTTCGATTCCCCCTCCAGGAAATGAAATATGACTCCAGAATTCGACGAAAATGGGAAATAGAAACATCTTAATTGGTACTGATTGTCTTAACACAAGCCTAACTTTTATTATGACAATCATGTAAATTTGAATAGTAAACAAAAGCATAGCCACTTTGTTAAAATTTTTATTTAATTTTCATTTGTTATGAAACATTTAGGTATATATGTAGAAGAATAAGTCACCTGGATTCAGTTCTCTATACGTGGAGTCACCGTAAGCGTTTATAAGCGCTTGGAAACCTTTTGTAAACTTGTTAGTGCGATGGAAAGTGGGTGGCTCTTCCGCATCGTCCGACTTCAATACAAAGGATTCAACATTCGATTTCGCTTTGTTCTGAAAAATTTAATACAATTTACATCGCGTTAATTAGTTTGGATTATTTGAAAATTATGTTTAGTGTTGAAATATTTATTAATATTTTTTATTATTATACATTTCAGAAGATTCTGATAGTTTAAAAATTTAAATTCTTCGCGTTGACACTACTTTCATATCAAGATACTGGGGCAAGAGCCAAACTAAGCCAGATCTTTATTATTGGCAAGGAGTTAAAACCGTACTAAGAATCTGGCAAGAGATAATGTGAAAAGGATAAAAAAATTGAGCACTATACTTTAACGAAAGTTGGATACCATTTTAAGCACTTTATCTACCCAATAACTACCAAAGTAATCACGATCCAAATTTCATATTCCCTGATAGTAGTAATTCAAATCCTTGATAGCTGAGTGTATCCGCAGAGAAACTTTCGAAAAAACGAAGGTGTGACTGCTTTTGTCTCTTTCTCTATTAACAGCTTCACGCTGTATCCCGCACACTACAGGGTTGGCAGAGGGAACCTAATGTTAAGACACTCCGTTCCCCACTTTCTGCCGAATTCTAGAGGCATTGCATGTTGAGTGGCAGAATTCATCGCCGCGCTTGTCCTCGACACCAGAGCGAAGAAATGGAAAGATAAATTTAAGTAAATATTTCATCTCCTCGAGTGGGGATAGAACCCACAACCAGTCGGTTTTACAGTCGCACTTTGTGCCCCTGCGCCACGACTGATCCCTTCTCTATTATCATTTTATATATTAAACGTTAACTAGGCTTCGATAGGATGATCAATGCTTCTGAATACCGCTACAACAATTTGAAGCAAGATTTATAATATAAATACACAATAATTATTACCGATACACGCTCCATCATATCTTCAACTGCAGGTAAATCAGCATCTGGAATCCAGCATTGTCCAATAAGACATTTTCTTGTTATATCCAAAGTGAACATATTCATCGTATGGTAGATTGCTTTTGACTTTTTTATTTGGACCATCCACGTTTCCCATTGCTTGGCGACTGTACGTAGCGCTTTACATCTGTAGTATTTCATTTTCTGCATAACCTGTAACATTTTTAAACGAATTTCTCTGTCTCTCAACGGAGTCCAATAAAAATTTATTTGTCGTTTATACGCTATAGAGTTTAAAATAACAAAAATTCCCAGATAGCCGGGCGCAACATTTAAAGCATACGATATTAACATTATATAATATAAAAAATAGGTCAATTTTCACACGGTATAAATCAGTTTTTTTTTAAGTTAACGGCTAACTGTACCAAAAATAATACAAATTAATATAACTCAGTTTGTAAACTGGGATGTATAATGAAAAATTAAATACTTGAGTTACAAGATGTATGTACATGTAACGTAGAACCTTCAAAATAAAAATAAGCGTCGATAAGCGTTCTTAGATAGAGCAAACGAAATCATGATATATAATCTTTTAATGTATATTGAAAAAAAAACATTTCATTCTCTACTTTTCGTTTATAAAGGCGGCGTTGAATTCTTTAAATATTTTCCTTAAAAAACGGAGTGTATTAATATTGGGCTCTCTCTACCCTACCTGTATATATCTACGGGACACAACGTGACAAATTAAAAACCTAGGATCAAAAAAAGTAACAAGTTTCAGTCCAGTTTACACGTGGTCAACGTGAGAATCTAGCTCAAAACTGTAGTACGTCAAATTTTGTATTTATACATTAACAAACCATATATAAAGAGAGAAATTTTCTACTATTTATTTTATTAACATGTAGAATAGTATAGTAGAATCCGTTCGAGGAAATGAAATCTTGAATATTTTTATTTGTTTTACTTCTTCCACTCCAGAAATTGCTGATTTCTAATAGTGGAGAGTGCAGTGTCTTAACACTAGGCTACTACTACAGCTAGCACTACAATATGCGGGATACATCGTGAAGATGAAAAAAAACATCCCCATTTTTCCTTAGATATTATAATTTGAAAAAAAGAAGTCAAAATTCAACTGAGCAAAGAGAGCCTGTGTCACAATTGTGTACGTTTTTTATAAGTAAGATGAGTTTCAGTTCACATAATTAGTTATTCAGTAAAAGCAGTCAAAAAATCTTTTCCATATTCACTCGTTAAGCAATGAAATGGATATAATCTCTTCGCCTTTTCTTCCTCGACCTACATACATACCGAATAAACTTATATTTACTATATACGCTTGTTATATTTAAAAAGAAGCTAATTTACCACAAACTTGTCTAAAGATTCTTTGAAATGCTTACAACAGAATTAATTCTATATGAAAATTTTATATAAAGCAAATTTGCCGGTCTTTAGTGGAATCATAATGACACTTACATACACAAATATGTCTGTATCCCAACCCATTACGTATACGTTTGCTCTTTATATTATTTCTCTTTATTACTTTTCAAGTGCAATAAATTCCGTAAAATTACAAAAATTGTATAAATATTGGTAAAATGTTTCTTAACACGGAACGGTTTCATTACATCGATAGATTAAAACAAAAATTAAATCAGGTTCACGCTGTATTCCGCACACAACAGAGTAGGCAGAGGGAACCTAATGTAAAGGCACACCGTTCCCCACTTTCCGCTGAATTCCGACACCAGAGCGAAGAAATAAAAATATTAATTTATATAAATATTTAATTTCCTCGAGTGTGGATCGAACCCACAACCAATTGCGTTTACTTTACACTTTGTACCCCTGCGCCACGACTGGCCACTACTTTCACATAGATGAAATATCTAAAACACCATAACTAAAATAATATGATTCCACATAGAGTGTGACATATTTTCTATAAAATACGCTACGTGAGAAAAATTTACGTAGCTTATAGTCAAGCGTATTATAATTTAATAACTCAGGTAAAACAATTTACTTGCGTTACAACCTCATACGGTTGGTCTACTAAATGCTATCAATATACAGGTTATGAAATATCAGAAAAATTGTTGTAAATACGCAGGTAAAAACACACTGTTTATCAATTTATAAGAGGTGCTAGATTGCGGTAGAGAGGTTAAATTTGACATATACTCGTATGTAAATATTTTCTTTCGCCTCTTAAATGAGCAAAAATCAGGGGAATAAAGTAGTGTGACACGACCTTTCAGTCAGCCGCTAAAAGGTATCTACTTCTTCCTTTTGAATTTTCTTTGGTTTTTGATAAGGTAAGCAGAGCTAACCTAATCTCTATATATAATAAGACAGTAAAAATATTTTGCCTGTACATTTACTAATTTTGACTGAAATGGATAAAGGGACACTTAAAAAGAATAATAGAAAGCAAAAAGGTTTTTTTTTAATTTCTTGTCTGTCTGTCTGTCTGTCTGTCTATCTGTCTGTCCGTCTGTCTGTCTGTCTGTCTGTCTGTCTGTCGATAGTTAGAAAGGTCATATCTCTATATATTATAAAATAAGAACGCCTTACGCCTCTGTCTGGCCTTTCAAACTCTTCTTCTAAACCACCCAACGGATTTTGATGCGGTTCACCGTTAGGTAGAGTATTAACTACGTGACAGAAATTGATGAATTTTTGCACTACTGTTATGTAACATATTACCATAGTTATGGAGTTTAAAGAAATTTTAGCAGAAAAAACAATTATATTTTTTATTAAAAAAAAACTCTCCGAACTCTCCCAACTCTCCCAACTCAACTCTCCCATCTCTGCCAACTCTCCCAACTCTCCCAACTCTCCGATCTCTCCCAACTTTTTTTTTCAGGCTTTCTACTAAATATTCTTATAAAACTGTTCAATTAGATTTTTTTAAAGTTCTACCTTCTCCAAGTCTCCAATTCGCAAGTCCAGCTGCACACTCATGTCCATTCTTTCATCGTAAATTTCGGGACAATTGTAAACATTCACATGGAATCCGCTGCACACTTTTTCCAATCGAGCGTAGAGTTGTTCACCTTGACATATAGCTAAGAATGCCACTTTGCGAATATCTTGACCCTATAACGATTACAAGATAGTTAAATTTATCGGTACATATTATAATAAAAATATAACTGATCGCTGTCTGTTCATGGGAGATATTTTAGAAAATCTTTTATTGCGGGCATTTGTCAAAGTAACCCGTCACTCATCAGGCAATGCCAGAATTCAGCGGAAAAAGGGAAACGGAGTGTCTCAACACTAAGCTCCTCTGCTGTGTGCGGATTTTTTTTTAATATATCAAAGTAGTAATATTCAAAATAACTTTTTTTTTATCTGTACAGGCTTATCTCAAAAACTCTATCTAATTAAAACTTAGTTTTTACTATTGTATTCTTGTAAGCTTCCCTTAATATTTAGTGCTTATTTCATTTCAAGTTACTTTATAAGAAAAAAAAAAATAAGTTAGTTATATGAAAATAATTATTCGTAGCTAGAGTAATAGCTAGCTAGCTATGGCTTAGCTTGCATGGCTTGCTTAGTAGAAAAAAGAAGAAAACAAAAATAAATTTGTCAAGAATCAAAAATCTGGACACAATGATTGCGCTGGAGCACCGTTTCACACCTGGATTTAAGGTTTTTGCAAATAATTTGTGTTTCTTTTTATGTTATACCCTTTTCTTATGTTTAATTAGTTCTTATAGCCTTATGTTAAATTAACGTAAAATTTTTATAGTGCATATATAGCAATTCCATACTTGAGATACCTATTCCACAATTCGAGACCTTCATTATTAGTTTTTTTTTATTAAAATCTTATTAAAAGTAATCAATGTAATCAAAAGTTTTTACAAATTAAAGGTCAAATATATGATTGTTAGTAGTTAATTCAAACAAATTTTAAAACGTTTGTACATATTATGCCCAAAAAAAATGTTGTGGTGTGGTGTTGCAGCAAAAACTAACAGGCGTACCTATCACTAGGTTCTCTCAGTGAACACACTATATGATGACAATGTCTCGAAAAAATTCCGTGGAAAATGGGGACCGGATTGTCTTAACAGTAGGTTCCCTCTTCCTAATTAGCTAAATGCGAGATACAGCGTGAAGCTAAACAAAACAAAACACTGAAAAACGCATATTCAACATATATACAACATAAACTTAAAAATCCTTATTTTTTAAAGATTTATATTTCATTCGCCTTGGCACAGATACTAAAATAGAAACTATTAACGTCATCATAAATTGATATTTACCTGAAGCATCTAATAATTACTTTACGAAGTGCGGTCCTAGCAGTAACAACGTTTTCTCGTGGTTAATAAGATTTTCTTATATACACCTACATATATATATGTGCTATTCTACGTCCGATATATATACGTATATAAACTAAAGGCTTATAACGCAGGCTTTATTATAATTGATAACAAATTGTTATATCAAAATTTTAGTTAGTTACGGTTGAGCACAAAATTCAATTTCAAAAGTATGTTAGTTATTATAGAGTAAGCGCTAACATGGAGCGGAGTAACGGTAGAGTCAAAGAAGATATAAAATTAAAATATTTGCTTTGCTCGTGGCACAATAATTATATACATTTGTATATACTATTTAATTTTCTATTTTCTATTGTTTATATAACTTGAGGCCAGTCGTGGCGCAGGGGCACAAAGTGAGACTGTAAAACCGACTGGTTGTGGGTTCGATATCAACTCGAGGAGATGAAATATTTACTTATTTATATTTCCCATTTCTTCGCTCTGGTGTCGAGGCAAAGCGCGGCGTTGAGTTCTGCCACTCAACACGCAATCCCTCAGAATTCGGCAGAAAGTGGGGAACGGAGTATCTTAACACTAGGTTCTCTTTACCTACCCTGCTGTGTGCGGGATACAGCGTGAAGCTGATTTTTTATGTAACTTAACATTTCTTAATGGCAGTTAAGAAACAATATAGAAACGGTTTCCATATTTGACGGAAAGCCTTCATTAATCCAAGCAATAATTATGGTGCGAATAGACTACGACAGAAATTCTGGCACAAATGTCAGACATTAACGAACTGTTTATTTTTTTTTTCAGACACTTCTACTATCTTCCTGGAGTGCCGCTGCGACGTACACACAATACTGTTTGTTGATTATATAAGTATTTTTTTTATTATATATATGTTAACGTAACTTGAGGCCGGTCGTGACGCAAAAGTGTGACTGTAAACACAACTGATTGTGGGTTCGATCCCCACTCGAAGAAATGAAATATTTATTTACATTTATATTTCCATTTATTCGCCCTGGTCTCAAGGCAAAGCGCGGCGTTTAGTTCTGTCACTCAGCACGTAATGCCTCCAGAATTCTGTGGAAAATGAGAAACGGAGTGTCTTAACACTAGGTAGGTGGCCTACACTGCTATGTGCGGGATACAGCGTGAAGCTAGTTTTTATTTTGATATGTTAACGGAAATGTATATAATCCGTCACTGTATACAATTATTAGGAAAAATGTGTTTCCTAAAAAATGTGTGAAATAAATTATATTAGACACATATCTTAGAAAATCTATACATTTCCTAAATAGCAATCGGAAATGTAAAACATTTAAAATGTCAATGGGAACGCAGGGATAGCGGTGCAAGGGGCGGGTACTGCACCGTCTGATTAGATTAGGTTGGGAATTTGTAATTTTTTTACGCTATTAGTGTTAATTGATTGTCGTGCCTCAATGAAAAATATTATTCTCATTTTAACAATGTATTTTATAACAGAATTCTTTTTATATTCAATTCAATTCAATTCAAAATATTCTTTATTCAAATAAACTCTTATAAGTACTTTTGAATCGTCGAATGAACATATAACAAAAAAAAAATAGCTACCACCGTTTGGAAGGCAGTTCTGCTGAGAAGAGCCGGCAAGAAACTCAACAGTTGCTCTTTTCAAATTCTTTTTTTCTTGTGGTAATGACAAACTTAGCTTATACACTGCAATATATACTTTTCCTAATATGATATTGGAATTATATACAATTCCTAGGAAATATATACAACCCCTAGGATATGTAAATATTAAATAATTTTAAAACAATATTTTAAACATGTCCTAAATAGCTTCAGAATGGCATACATTTTCCAGGAGTTTAATACAATTCCTTGATGTCATACATTTCCGGTAACACATATACTGTGTCACTTGTACAATTTTTTTTGTGTTTAAGTAAAGTCCACTTGTTAGTGTACGGGATTTTTTTACTGTGCGCGGTGCGATTTATTGAATATATTAAAGTTGTTTGAAAACTTTTCAACTACACTAGCCATAGCCACTTGTAATTAGAGACACTCATGTTCAGAGACACTCAATGTATACACTGAGTGTACCGTATATAGTAGTATCGTAGTCTATTCGTACCACATCCGTGTAAATTCTATTCAATTAAACTTTAGTTGAATAGAATTTTTAAAGATTTTATTTAGTCTTTAAGTAAATGATGTATGCTAATATTTTAAAGTTTGTTTGTTTGATTAAAGGCGCTAATCTCAGAAACTACTGCTTATTTATGTATTGGGAATAGCCGTGAGCTGTAAACGTCACCAGGCATTTAGATAATTTCGTTAAGGTCGACGATCAATTGGAATAGTCAATTTTAAAATCTGGTACCTTAGAGTATTATGTTTTCTCATTGTAATTTCATAGATTTTTTACTTACGCGAGTGATTTATCAAACAACCTGTTTTATATTCAAATAGTAATTGGTTAATAGTTATTACTGCTCTATAGTAAAATAACCGTTTGTGGGTCCTGCAATATAGTATCCTGTGTTGCTCGCCTGTAGTAGATATTTCCGTGGGAAACCCTCCACAGCATCATTTCAAACGGAAAGCTCCGATTTCGTTTGACTACTCCAGTTATCACAAATAGTCGACCCAGTAACCCAGTGTCACCACCGGCGGCTCTATAACACATTTAAGAAATTTTAAAATAAAAACCAGTACATACTACGTAAGTACAGCATATCGAGACGCCGGTCCTGGCTCAGAGGCACAAAGTGTGACTGTAAAATCGACTGGTTGTGGGTTTAATCCCCACTCGAGGAAGTGAAATATTTATTTACATTTATATTTTCATTTCTTCGCTCTGATGTCGAGGCAAAGCGCGGCGTTCAGTTCCCCCACTCAGCACGCAATGCCTCCAGAATTCGGCGGAAAGTGGAGAACGGGGGGTTCTTAACACTAGGTTCCCTCTGCCCACCCTGCTGTGTGCGAGATACAGCATGAAGCTGATTTAATTTTTTTTAACATGGTAAATAATTTTAGAATAACACTTAATTATGATTTAACTTCACATATCTGCAGCGATTATAATGATTGACATTTTACAATAAATATTTCATAATACGAATATTAATTATTAATATTTTGCATAATAATGTTATGGTTGGTGGATATATTTTTGTATTTTTTATATATTATGATAAGGCCGATACCACAAGCGTGTAACTGTAAACGCGACAAGTTTTGGGTTCGATTCCCACTCGAGGAATTAAATATTTATTATTTTAATTTCTTCGTTCTGGTGTACAGGCGAAGTGCGGCGTTGAGATCCGCAACTCTTAACACACAATACCTAGAGAATTCGGCGAGTAACGAGGAACGGGGTGTCTTAACACTAGGTTCCCTCTTCCTACTCTGTTGTATGCGGGATACAGCGTACAGCTTATTATCGTATCATAGTTCTCATGTTGATACTAGATCAATATTTAATTAAATTAGTTACAAGCTTAGCACTAGAATGCATTTCCGAGTGGGTACTTAAGTAATTGTATAGGAGCATCATACGCGAGTACAATAAATTGAAATATTTAATATATTATGGTCATCATATTGTTGTCCCAACAATACGCGACTGCATCACGCCGTAGTTGTGGGTTCAAACCCCACCACTGAGAATATTTTTTTTTCTTTTAAGACATAGCTATCTTACTTTCCGATATCTTCCATTAAATCAGATTCTCCAAGCATTGGTCCTATATGTCTAATAACGTAGCTCATTTCCGTCAGTTCCAAGTAATTCTTCAAGAGCTGAGTTTGATTTTCGGACATGTTTATAACATCACTTTCCCATTTTTCTAGTATATTCTAAAAGAACACAAATTTGATTGATGCATATTATACACGAAAACTCAAAATAAGATATTCACACGATTTTTAAGTATATAAAAAAAAATCAGCTTCACGCTGTATCCCGCACACAGCAGGGTAGCCAGACGGAACCTAGTGTTAAGACACTCCGTTTCCCACTTTCTGCCGAATACTGGAGGCATTGCGGGTTGAGTGGCAGAATTCAACGCCGCGCTTAACCTCGACACCAGAGCGAAGAAATGGAAATATAAATTTAAGTAAATATTTCATATCCTCGAGTGGGGATCGAACCCACAACCAGTCGGTTTTACAGTCACACTTCGTGCCGCTACGCTACTGGCCTCACAGTAACTACCTATAAAATAATATAAAATAATTAAATTATAGATCTCTACAAATTCTGATAAACTAGATTTATCTTGAGTGTGTAACAAGAAACATGATCGCTAATCATAGGTGAACTAGAATAGCTAGACGATAAGATCTTAGCAGCTCCGTTATACGTGTACATCCTGTTTCCGTTTCCTACCCTGTTGCAGCATGGCTTGACATTTAGAAAAGCAATTTTAATTAAAAACAATCGTTCAAGAATAGCAAACGTAAGATTATTACTAATACAATTTATTATTAAACAAATGGTACTTTTATAATATAATACAGAAGCATAAATATTTTAAATATTGCTTAGATTATTTCATTTTCATTTATTTGGCTGATCGCGCTAATCTGAGAACTCTATTCGGTTTCTATTATAGTTCGAATTGAAAAATTATTGGGTTGAATAGTTCATTTAACGAAAAACTATATAAAAGGCTATATATAATACATAACAAGGCTAAATTACATCATGATGATCATTTTCATTTAAAAAAAATACTGTTCCTTGGACACCGAGAATGTGCCTTTTATCAGCTTCACATAACATTCCACATATATCAGGATAGTCAGAGGGCACCTAGTGAGAAGTCACACTCCGAATTTTCGAATAATCGCGTGTTGAGTGACGGAACTCAACGCTGCACTTTTGTCTTGATATCAGAGCGAAGAAATAAAAATATTCATAAATTGTAATTCATTTCTCCGAGTGGGAATCGAACCCACAACCGGTCGCGTTTACAAGAATATATCATGATATCATTCATATATAGCCCTTATTTCCATAGCAAAGTCATAGGTAAAAACTAAATTTAAATAAAATTAACATACTTCTAATGTAGTTATTTCATTTAACGGTAACGCTTTAGGTGCCATACTGTTATATTCAACTACTCTTATCTCGTCTTTTAACATTTCTCCCTCCATATACAGAAGTTTACGCTCCATTTCTGCGCACCGACATAGTTCCGTAACATAATTTCTTTGAAACGGCTTAACATCAGGTGTCATCTAAATATACAAACATAAATATTCAATTATTATTATATAATTAAAATAGCAAAAATTGAGGCCAGTCGTGGCGCAGGGGCACAAAGTGTGACTGTGAAACCGACTGGTTGTGGGTTCGATCCCCACTAGAGGAGATGAAATATTTACTTAAATTTATATTTCCATTTATTCGCTCTGGTGCCGAGGACAAGCGCGGCATTGAGTTCTGCCACTCAACACGCAATGCCTCCAGATTCGGCAGAAAGTGGGGAACCGAGTGTCTTAACACTAGGTTCCCTCTGCCTACCCTGCTCTGTGCGGGACAGTACGTGAAGCTGATTATTATTATATCATTTAAATAGCAATCTCTGAAACACCTATATATAAAAAGAATGAAAATATATTATTTAACGTTTGTTATTCAGTATACAAAGTTTATATTCAAAATCCTATCAGTTCTAAACGCCTAAAGCACAAAAACTGTGGAAACAACAAAATTGCTTTGTCTATGCGTTTCCAAACGACCGCACTAAAATGCAAACGCGGTGCAGGTGGAAAGTGAAATATACTTGATAAATCAGCCAGACATAAAATAAAAATAAAAAAAGGCAGTCACTACAAAAACCTCTCGCGGATGAACGTGAAGTAAAGTAAATTTAGGCGCGTTTTACATACACTTGCTGTATCCGTACGTAGCGGATGCACAAAGTGATTGGGAAACGGTAGAATGCGGAATACAGACAGCGGAATATTTAAAATGAGATATATATCTTTGAAAAGTATTATTAAATAAAGGTTAAATATAGAATTTTTGTCTTATAAAATTTATTTTTCATTCGTTTTGTTTCGTGTCATAAGTAACTACCTACACAAGTGAGACTTATATGGGGCCGAGTAAAAACTTTTGTATTTATATTTCATAACATACTGCTTCTTCTTTGTTCTATATCAATCACTGTTAAGTGATGAAAAATGCTTCTTCTGAGAATGAAATGAAAATCTTAATGCTGTTACTATTTATTATAATAGTACTCTATGAATATCTATATATATAAAAGGACATGTATCTGACTGACTGAGGTAAGACGCACGCACAGCCGTGGCCGCCGTGCGTAGAAACGTGAAATATGGACAGATGTTTATTTTTATAATCTGAACATCCACTAAGAAGGGATTTCGAAAAATTTTAACCCTAAAAGGATGAAATAGGGATTGAAAGTTTGTATGGAAAAAAAATTAAATCACTACCGATTTTTAAAAAAATTGAAATTCAGACTCAAAAATATTTCATTGAATATGTGTTTCATGGTTTTTAAGAATTCACCCGCTAAGAGTTCAAATAAGAGGTTGAAAGTTTATATGAAAAATTCTATAAAACGCCACCGATTTTTATAAAAAAATAAATTCAGACTGTTAAAAATATTTTATTGAACATGTTTCATGTTTTTTTTTAGAATTCACCCCTAAGGGTGCAAATAAGCAAGCGAAGCTACGCGCGCCCTCTAGTATTCATATATTTTTTAATGATTTTTTTCCCAACATAGGCTCATATAAGTAACGAATATATTGATATAAAACGATGTCCATTTTCGTAAATAATTTAATAACATTTCAATGTATGTAATTCTTAATAATATTTATCTATTCTTCACTATAACGAATTATACATATCTAGATCAAAAATACATTATAAAATTATCGTCCAACAACTATGTAGACTTCATAAAAGCATTGTATCTTTATCCAATACTTAAATTGTACTAACATCTATGAATTGTGCACATCCCATTTCACCCAAATGGTCGACTATCTCAAACGCCGTATCCGGCTGGAGGTACATATCGCAAAATGTCATCGGATCACTTCTTAGCATGCAACCCATTTTGGACGATAAATAGATTTAATGTATATAATGTTCAAATCATATATGATATGTTTATGTTGAAAGCTTTGACAGTTTTCAAAAGAATATTTGAAATCTTTTGGAATTAAATTACATTTTTCTTTTATTAACTATTGTTCATGACCAGTATTTTTTTTAAAGTTCTGAATAAATATGAAGTGTTTTTCAATTATGAATTAAAAAACATATCATATTTGTCAGCAAAAAAAAATATTCATGATTATTAATATCTTTTTAGAACACTCCAGTTCGTGATTATTTATAATAGACAAATATTTTCAAAAATATTTCTTGAATTATTTTTCATACAATATTATTTTACGATGAAATAAATATTTAATTTTAAATTAAACTGATATCAAATCAAAATAAATCAGCTTCACACTGTATCTCGCACACAGCAGTGTAGGCAGAGGAAACCTATTGTTAAGACACTCCGTTCCCCACTTTCTGCCGAATTTTGGAGGCATTGCGTGTTGAGGGGCAGAATTCAACGCCGCGTTTAGCCTCGACACCAGAGCGAAGAAATGTAAATATAAATTTAAGTAAATATTTCATCTCGTCGAACCCACAACCAGTCGATTTTACAGTCACACTTCGTGCCCCTGCGCCACGACTGGCCTCAACTGATATCAAAATTATAGAAAACATAAAAATATATTTTCCATATGGAACACAACATTACAACACTATCTCACAGATGCTTAATGCAAACATTTAAAAACAAAATGCTAGTTTTCAAGTTGAAATATTTAGCAACGTCGTTTAATTAAAGCAACCTCCATCACACAGATCTATTGTATCTTTAAGCGTATATCAACAAAGCTTTAGTTGGAACAGGGTCGATTTTTCGTCTATTTCAACGTTCTTGTGTTATTCTTGATCCCTCCGGGGACCTGAGGCAGCCGAATAATTTACTGTTACAGAACTAACTTTTGAGGTGGGCTCGGTCCTTCCAACGGCAAGTTAACCTATTTTCTGATCACACGTCATACGCAATTGCGAATACTAAATAAAAAAAACTGGCTCGTTCTTACAGTCTTTCTAAAAACGCATTATTCTACTTAGATATATAAATTACCTTTATATTGTATAGTTGTTGCCAACTCTCTCTCTCTCTCTCTCTTTAACGAATTTAAATTTAACGAGACTGCCTAAAACGCGTAAATGGTAAATAGATTCATTTAATATTATAATTGCTGCGGTGTCCAAAGTTTGCGTATTTAATGTAGCTTCGAATAAGCCGGAAGCAAGACACGAAAGTGACTTTAAATTAAACGCTGAAAGTATTTTAAAATTCAAATGGTTGCTATTTGTATATAAATGATAAAGATACTTCAGACTGTCTTATTTAAGCAATGCATATTGAAGAATTTTGTTAAGTTGTATCTCGTATGTCGCAGGTTAGGCAGAGGGAACGTAGTGTTAAGACACTCTGTTCTCCACGCATCGCCCAACTTTGGACATTTTTCGTAAGGAATTTCGGATTTTAATTAATTAAATATTAGTTACGGATTTCGAGTGGGAATCGAACTGACAATCCTATAAATAGTAAGATTCTGTGCCGCTTTGCCACGACAGCCTAAATTTGTTGTTAATAATTTGCAATGTTTTAATTCACAAGAACCAATAGATTATCAAATAATTTATTATTCGTATGAATTTAGAAATATTAGGCCAGTCGTGGCGCAAGGACACAAGAGTGAGACTGTAAACGCGACAGGTTGTAGATCCGATACCCACTGGAGGAAATGAAATATTTTGATTTTTTCGCTCTGTTGTCTAGGCGGCGATGAGTTTCGCCACTTAACACGCAAAGCCTCCAGAATTCAGCGAAAAATGGGGACCGGCATATCTTACTACAAAGGCTGTGTGCGGGACAGGGCGTGAAGTTATAAAATATGTAAATTATAGGAAAGGCTAAGCTATAGGAAAGATCATGGTGATGATTATACATAAGTGACGATTATATTATTATGGTTAAGTCCACGTCGTTATTATAGTAAGTCAAAGATAAATCTTAAACTAGCTACACGCTGTATCCCTAGCGGGGTAGTCAGAGAGAACGGAACGCCAAACGCTACGGTGTCTCTATACCTCTTTCGCCTCGTCCACTGTCATCGACCTCTTCATACATGCCCTTCGGGGAGGGTCCTCCTTCTGTCAGATACCAAAACTTATATTTAAGTCAAAGATGTACTTGCATGTATAACAAATAAAATTATTTCATCTGTAATAAGAGTAATTAAAATAGATATTATTTCATTTAGTTTCTACAGATTTTTCATAATAAAAATAAACATTATATTCGTATCCCATATTGATTATATACTTTTTGTAAATAAACAAGAAACATTCGTAGTTTAAATTAAAATAAACATATTTTAAATGAAACAAATTCGTGTTTCATTTAAAATAAAACAAATATTATTTAACGGGAGTGAAGCATACACGTACTATTACCGTACTAAAAGTCATTATTAAAAGTCTGGTATTTCGGAAAAGCAAATAAAATCCTTTTACTGATGACATATTCCTGTTTTAAAGTTTTGATTAATTCAATATTCCTTTGTTGTTGTTGTTGACGTCGAACTATATTTACTATATACAAACACCAGGGATTTATTAACCCCGTAACGGAAGCCTTTTGTAGCGACAGTGTAAACTTTTTTATAATCAAACACTCTTTATTGAAACGCATTCCTAGAATTTCCAACATTAATTCAGGTATCTTTTATATAGAGACAACAATAATATTGTATTTCACAGAATTTTATTTTATACAGTGTGAATTTATATTAAAATAAAACTTATTTGACAATTATTTTACATTTCACAACATTCGAAGCTATTATTTGTTTCGTTAACATATTTTTTATAATTATAATATTATGATGCACTTGGTCTTAGAGAAGAATCATTAAAACTTGAGTGGCTGGTCAATCAAAACGAATTAAATATTACTAATAACTGACATTCCTTACTGGAGATCAAAAAGTAAGTATGTACACACAAAAGTAAACTGATTATGATTTCGATGCAAATTTCTTACTGTTGAGACTTTTTGTTTTTTTTAGCTTCACGCTGTATCCCGCACACAGCAGGGTAGGCAGAGGGAACCTAGTGTTAAGACACTCCGTTCTCCACTTTCTGCCGAACTTTGGAGGCATTGCGTGTTGAGTGGCAGAACTCAACGCCGCGGACTTGAAATTAACATTAAGTAGTATTCGTCTAAATTTCGCATCCAAGGATGCACCGGACGTACATATTTGAAACATGAACATGAAAGTTTTTTAATTTCATGAAAATTTGTTTAAAATATTTATTTCAATAATTTAGACCTAAATTTAGTTGAAATTTTAAATGAAATTGTATTAAGCACTTATTTATTATTAAGCACTCAATGAAATTGGCTACAGTTGATCTTAGTTTAAATCTTAACTATGTTATACTCGGATAAAGTTCAAGTTTATAATTAATGTGTCCTTTCTTGTACGTGTTAGTTTACGTCTCCAGGCGAATCTGATATTAGCTTGTTAACTCGAATACATTTGGCTAGTTCTTGCCCGTTTGTTACAGCTTACTCAGAAAATTACCTTTTAATAATTGTATTGTTTGCTACTTCAAACGGAATTAATCCACAATCAGTCTAGCATTAAATTTCAATTATTTTTTTAAAATCCACATAGTTGTTTATTGGATAGGATTGATATCAGAAATTATATTGAATCTCATTATATGCCAGCTTCACGCTGTATCCCGCACATAGCATGGTAGGCAGAGGGAACCTAGTGTTAAGACACTTCGTTTCGTCATAGTTCTCGAGGCTTTACGTGTTGAAAGGCGGAACGCCGCGCGTTGCCTTCACACCAGAAATATAAATGTAAATAAATATTTCATTACCTCCAGTGAGGATCGAACCCACAACCAGTCGATTTTAGAGTCACTTTGTGCCCCTGCGCCATAGCTTACCTCATTTTAATTAAAATGTATAATATTTCATTATTTTATTATGCACATAAAAAAGAGCATAATTTTAATAAGTAATTGGGCAACACTAATTGGGCAACAATTATGAGAAAGTGTAGCTTTTGTTTAATAAAATAAGTTCTATAGATTAGTATCATAGCTTTATTAACGAAGACGCTATAAAAAATATTATTTATTTATTTCTCTGCGAATCTTCTTTGGTACCAAAACGATATAGTGTAAAATAGCCCAATTTTCTCCATAGGATCAAGAGTAACGCCGCTTCTGATTATGCTATTTCAGTAATTATACCGTCACATGCTAGAATATAATGTATTCCATACCCCGTGACGGTTGTCAGAATCTGTATGTCATATTAAGGTAGTTAAATGTAAGCGAGCGGACCAGCGTGATGTACTTCATTAGTATAATATAATATCCTACATGCTCGAAGCTCACATACGCAAATCACGTATTTAGCAGATTAGTTGAATGCCATTCCCTTCGTCTAACTCCCAATATTAATAACCTATCTCCAACGTCAATCTTAGATTGTTTCATATATCTATCCAATCTCTAGATTGGATAGATATATTTAACAATCTAAGATTGACGTTGGAGAGAGGTTATTAATATTGGGCGTAAATCAACGATTCATTGAATTCCGCCACTAAACGGCGAACGGCGAAAAATCGGCGGAAAGTGAGGAATGGAGTGTCTTAACACTAGGTTCCTAATCTACCGTACGCGTAATACAGCGTGAAGTTGATTGCACAAATGTCGCGTTATGGTCACACCTTAGTTCTCCTGCGGCACGATGGCCTGTATTTATTATTAACAATAATACAAATTTTAAATTAAATTATATATTTTAAAATAGTGTGGCTCAACATTCAGAGATTTGATTTTTTTAATAATTTATAAAAAAAATGTTCTTGTAAAACGTTGTTTTTATGTGTCTCATAAGACGATGTGAATGTTTAGGACGCCCATTTTCGCCGATCTTTTCATAAAACAATGAAGTTCCTGGAAAAATAAAAATAAATAAAAAAAAAAAGTTGATTATGTTCATCCTAAGATCTTGAAGTATCTTTATATGACATTTTATCACAATCGAATAAGTAGTTTGGCTGCGATTATGTTACAGACAGAAGACAGAGTTACTGTAGAATTTATAATATAAGTATGGATTAAGTGACATACACTGTGATATGACAACGCGTTTTCTGCGTGTCAATTCGTTCTCTAGTCCAATCAAATACGTTAGATACGATGAAATTTTACAGCATATAAATAAAATGTATATTTTAAAAAATATCACAGTTCTAAATACTAAAGCGGAATGGTATGTTGATCGGTCGGTCGGTCGGTCGGTAGATCGGTCGGTCGGTCGGTCGGTCGGTCGGTCGGTCGGTCGGTCGGTTGGTTGGTTGGTTGGTTATTTATTATTTGTTCCGATTCCGATTTACTTATTGTTGGTTTTGTATGAAAGCTACGTTCTTCAGAAGTGCTATAGGCTTTATAACATTATGGTGTACGTTTCAGTTAGACTTAAATAACGAAATAACATTAATAATGAACGCAAAATATAGTATAGTTAAATATATGTCAAAACATTGTATGGAAGAAATGTTCTATTTTATTGGTTCAAAAAAAAGTCTGCGATACGGTATATCTATGTCCAGATTTTTTCTATATAATGGATAAGTCACAATAAGACATTTCGTGACAAAAAATATTATTGAAAATTGCAAGGTGATATTTCAACGTTTTTTATTTTATAAAGATATTGAAATTCACGAGTGAAAGTTATTACATCATCAAGGTTTTTTTACGAAGAAATACATTTTCTCACTTTCACTATCACTTTTATAGTATGTAATTTGAACCTATACTTTTTGAGAAAAAGTAAAATTTAAATAATTCAACCATAGACACGAGTCCAGCGGGGGGCGCCCTTGCCGCCGATTTCGTCCTCGCAAGCAGCCATATTAATGCTTGCCTTTCTCAAAATTATTGAATATAAATTATATTAATTTATATTAATTATCTTATGGAAAATGCAGGATAATAAAACAATAATAAGTGGTATGCGAGCGAAGCCGCGAATGGGCCGCTAGTTTCATATATATTTTTTAATTTAGAAACCTATTAAATTTGTTCATGACTATTTTTAGATTTTTTCTATATATCAATGGAAAATGCTTGTTGAACATATTTTACTAAAATTCTTACCTTGATTATTATGATTATTCATCAAATATTTCAGATGTTTAATTTTTATACATATTATCGATAGAAAATGCTAATCACACTCAACAACTTTTGTTAAAGAAAAGACGTATTTAATTATTTTTTATTAGTTTAGCTGGATCGTGATGGTTCTATATCAGATGTTGTCTTTGAAATCAAATATAGACTATGCGCACATAATAAAGAAAGTCAAATCCGTGCAGTCATTAAGATGTGTGTGTACAAACAGACAGACAAAAAATGTACAAATTTAATTCTCATACTTTTTTATTATAGTATAGTTTATATATGAAAACCATTACAAATTTATAACTGTAGTTCATAAAATACAACATGTGCTCATTACAGTGTGCGCAAACTTAAGTTAGTCGATTTTTATAAATTATACTTTGCGTTTACCTACAATTCTGAAATTGATATGGAACCTTAGGTGACCAACGAAAAGTAGACCAAATTGCACTTAACTGGTTTTTTATTTTCGACGACTTGTTGTGGAATAAAACTGTATCGAAAACCCGATACATGAGTATCTCTTGATTTCTATTGCATTTTTATTTTATGAAATGTTAAAGTATAAGTCGCTTTAAGTGGCACTAAATAGAAAATGTTATATTTTTATTCCTACTTATTCTTTAAAGTATCTAAGTATAGCATCTAGTATAACATTTGTTTTATCGATAAAATTAAAAATATGATATTTTTTTTTATAATAGATTACTATGTACTAGGTACTATGTACTAGGTGTACTATTGAGGCCGGTCGTGGCGCAGCGGCACGAGGTGTGACTGCAAAACTGACTGGTTGTGGGATCGATCCCCACTCGAGGAGATGAAATATTTACTTAAATTTATATTTTCTATTTCTTCGCTCTGGTGTCGAGGTTAAGCGCGGCGTTGAGTTCTGCCACTCAACACGCAATGCCTCCAGAATTCGGCAGAAAGTGGGGAACGGAGTGTCTTAACACTAGGTTCCCTCTGCCTACCCTGCTGTGTACGGGATACAGCGTGAAGCTAATTTAATTTTTTATTTTTTTTTATTTTATGTACTAGGTACATCCAACATTATCGGTTAACATTACGAGTTACAATTAAAAACTAAACTTTAAACTTTGATTTTTTGACTAATCAGGATGAAACCAAAAAGTACTTTTGGCGTCATGATTAACACTATTCTTTTATATATATTTACTTTCAGATACAGAATTTACAGAGTTTTATGCTTATTCCTAGAAACAGACGTTTTAGAGTTAAACAAGCTATTTCCGAAAGCTCGAATGATTCCGTCCATTGAAATTGCGCAAGTACAGTAATACAGTCATTAACAAGCCCGTTTTCCATCTACGATTGTGTCTAAAATGGTAGTAGGAGACCACAAGTTCTATTAGCTTTCATTACATACAAATATTTTTATTTTTGGTGAAATTATGATAGTGCTAATTTAATAAATAAAAAAACCGGTGAAGTGAACTCAAGTATCATCCTCACTATCTGAATACGTGGCACTCCACTGCTGTGCGAATGGCCTACCTGCGGCAGTGTTTCCAGGTCGATACGAACTGAACAGGGTACCTTCAAAAAATGCGTCTATCTCCACCACGGCCACGCACCTGTACTTCCTCTGGTGTTACACCGAGTCGTAGGCGGCGGTGATCACTCAACATCAGGTAATACGTTTGCCTTCTCTTTTTCCTTAAAAAAAAAAGAAAGTGCGAAATGATAATTCTGTACGAATTTTAGGATTATAAGTCAACGGGAAGTATAACTTATAAAAGCTGACCAGCTTAGGCGTATGCACAAAATTTTTAAGAAAGGAATTAATTACAAATATAAGTTTGTAATAGTTTTTTTTTCTTTGAAATACCTGTTAATTTGCACATTTCAATTTTTTTCCTTTATTTGCATTGTAAATTCGTGCCAAATTTCAATTTCAATTCAACTGTAGTTCCACGAGAAGTACCCTATAAGTTTTAATAACGCCACGAATTTAATACAAAATGCAGCAAAATGGATGCATAAATGTTCTTATCTTTTCATTGTGATGACTTAGAAACTTGATGTTTTCTGAATATTACTGAATATTTATTATTAATTTCAGGTTCATACAGGTTCATTCATGTTCATGCAATATCTATATAAATAGTCTTGACAAATGGACAGACGGACAGCAAAGTGATCCTATTAGAGTTCCATTTTTTCCTTTTGTGGTGCGAGACTCTAAAAATACATAAAATTCTTATCTTCGAATAGTCTGTGTTTTTCTTTATTTTGCAGCTCTCATAGAATACCTATATTAATATCGACATTTTATAATATTGTGTGGTAGGTAGTATTGACTTAATGAAATTCAAACAGCAAGTACGGTTCTACGTCGTGTTTCAACAACGCTACAACGTTAAATATTATTTTACGAGCATTAATCATACATTTGGCTGTTCATGTTTTTGCAAAATAAATATTTGCCTGTGAACTATATCCAAAATGTTATTATACATTTTCTATATAGTGACACAGAACTCAATTATACTTCTTTTCTTCTCTATTACAGTCTGTCTGTATACAATAAGTGTCTGTCTGTATACAGTAAGTGAATTTAACGTGTAAAAAATATTTTTTCAACTTCAATTTTTTTTTCTTTTAACTTCACTAAATCTGAATCAGTGCAATACGATACATATATTATAATACATGGTCATAGCATACTATTACGCTACGTATGACTGCACATATCTTTCTTATTTACAGGCTTTGCCCAGGTTCACAAAGTTATCCGTTTGGCCCTCGTGACTTCAATACAGTTGAATACATTTCTACAATTTCCTGTCACAGCTGGAAATAGAAAGGTTATTTGCCAGACATCTTGGAATTTTCTATTACTACATATTTCCGATCTTGGAGTATTTTTATAATAACGCCTGCATACGTTTCCTATCTTAGTTTTGTGACGTTTCACAATAACTGTACAGTTTCCTCTTATTGAGTGAATGATGTTATGTGGAAGTTCGCTCAATCAAATTCAATTTATAAATTGTCAGCTTCACGCTGTATCCCGCACACAGCAGGGTAGGCAGAGGGAACCTAGTGTTAAGACACTCCGTTCCCCACTTTCTGCCGAATTCTGGAGGCATTGCGTGTTGAGTGGCAGAACTCAATTTATAAATTGTATAGGTATAATTTACTATTTATGATATTTTATAAGGTTGTTACTTTAATATTACTCTTACTTTAGAATATTGTTCAGTTAATACTTAGTAAACATTTTTTAAACTTAAAGTTAAGCACTTTTTTAGTAAACCATATTTGTATAAAATTTCATTATTATCACAGCTTTTTCATAAATATCATATTTTTTTATTGTATAAAATTTCGTTATTATCACAGCTTTTTTACGTCCACTTGACATAGTCGAAGACTTAAGATTCTCCACGATGATCGCATTTAAGATTTAGGGTAAAACCGAACAATGGTTAATCAAAAAGAATAATTTAGCTTAATATTTTATTCTTGCTGGTATGCATAAATAAAAATCGAGTTGTGGGACGTTACCCTGCGCTTATCATTTACCCGCGATGAAGAAAAGATTTAGAGTGGAAGCACATCAGTTGTTTTTCTGCCAACTAGAAGTAATTTTTGTGATCAAATAATGAGAGATGAGTATTTACTTGATGAATTACTTCAGTTTAATTTGTTTATTTTGTTACATTATTACCTATAATTATTATAGTATAATCTATATGATAAACTAATCTATGTAATAGAGAATTTATTAAGAGAGAATATGTAGACGGATAATTTGGATAAAAATTATCGACAATATCCTTAAATACATTTCATATTATTAATATATATGTTTTATTATATTTTAATTTATTGTAGGTTTATCATCTTTAAATAGCTAAAAATAAGAAACTTTCTTCTTTTTCAGAAATCAAGGAGCCGACGTAAACTATGAAGGGCTTGTCAACTAGTGGATGAAGGATAGCGCGATGTTGTCAACAGAACAACCAGCTGGATTATGGATATGCACTGTGTGACATCTGGGCTTATGCGGAGAGCTCACGATACGATCCTGAAAGTAATATAATATACTAGAGGGAGCGCGCGGCTTCGCCCGCTTATTAGGAGTGAATTCTAAAAAAACCACGAAACACGTATTCAATAAAATATTTTTTAAAGTCTGAATTTAATTTTTTATAAAAATCGGTGGCAATTTAAAGATTTTTCCATATAAACTTTCAACCCCTGATTTGGACCCTTATGGGGTGAATTCTTAAAAACCATGAAACACGTGTTCAATGAAATATTTTTAAGTCTGAATTTCAAATTTTATGAAAATCGGTACAGATTTTTTTTTTTCCATACAAACTTTCAACCCCTATTTCATCCCTTTAGGGTTAACATTTTTCAAACTCCTTTCTTAGTGGATGTCCAGAATATGAAAATAAACATCTGCCCAAATTTCACGTTTCTACCATCAGCGGTTACGGCTCTGCGTGCGTCTTACCTCAGTCAGTCAGCACAAGTCCTTTTATATATATAGATATAGATTATACTACTTATGCCTTAAAAAATTTGACTGGCATTACATACTATGTTATTTAATACCGGTCAAAGTCGTTCATTTTTATAATATTGAAGTATTTAAAGTTATTTTTTTATTTTTTTATATAGAAATTTTGATTATTGTCTGATTTGCGATTATTTATTCTTAGGTTGCTTTTAATATCCATTTTTACCGTTTAAAACGTTTTTTTTTTTATATTGAGTGAAATATTATGAAATATAAAAACATAAATAAATTCCCAGTCTTCTGAAAATTTATAATAAATTTTCAACGTACTTGAAATGATTTCGAAATAAGTAAAATAAATCGACGCGCGAACCGTTATCGTTACCGTTTTCTTACTAGGAAATCAATTGAAACAAAAGTCAGTATATTTTGGTATGGCTCACGGTTAAACATAGTCTCACCCACGCTGCTCTCGCGTTGCCACAGTCTTCTACCGGCTGCCCAGTCCTATCTGCCTTCCCGAAGCTTTTACACGCTACAGGTCAGTTGTAAATATTTAAACAAAAAGAAATATTAATTTAGAACAATTTGCGAATTTCATTTATACCGCGTCCATTTTAATGCAGTGCGATTTTTTTTTTAAAGTGATAATTATAATCTGTGTACGTTAATAGTGTTAATAATCTGTAAAAAAAAATGTTTTTTTAAACATTCTGTAGCTGTATTTATAGCATTTTTTTTTTTTTATTTGAAATTTATTTCGGTCAACGACATAATATATTCACTCAATGCATATCACAATAGTCTCTTGTCCGAACAAAAACCGGGTTTCGTAACTAAAAATATCCCCATATCGAATGTTTGAGATATCTATTTTGGATTTTGTTCCACTGTGCGGCGTTCACGTTGGTGTTTCAGAAGCGTCATCCATCAGAAGAAATTGTTTAAACATACTTAAATATCACGTTTAGTCGTAAAAAAGTTGTTAGACAGTCAAAGAAATTTAAATGGGGTGCCCAATGTTTGTAAAAGTTTCATTCATCTGAATATTTTTCATTCATATTTACAGTAAGGCCATGCCAAGAATTTGCTTTTATATCATATCATTGTATTGAATTACGTCGAATTATGTTTGTTTATGGCGTAGTAGCTTTTTTTTCCGCAAATAGTAGGATAGACAGAGGGAACCTGGGAACTTAGTGTTAATACACTCCGTTCCCATTAAGACACTTCAGTTCCATACTTTCCGCTGAACTATCGATGCATTGCGTTACCAGATCGTGGAAATGAAAATATTTAATATTTCAATCACGAAAGGAAATCGAACCCGCGACCGTTGCGTTTACAAGTCGCTCTTTTGCGTTCCTACGCCACTACATGACGGCCTCAGTAGGTTAAATAACACTTATTTATAGTTTTAAAACGTTTTTTTATTATGTTTTCAATGTTCTATCGTAACACGTGATATCTTAATGAACAGTCTCGATCGAAACAGGATATTACGTGATTTTAAAAGCTTTGTATCGTCATTCCTAACTGAAATCAATTATTTTTGCTGTGTATTTTTATGACAGCTGTAAACTAATGTGATCTTTTGAAAAGAATTTACTAGTTAGTTACTTACTGTCTCAAGTAATAAAATTGTAGTAAAATTTTATAATTTTTAAGCTAAATCATAACAAACAGTCAGTCTTAATTTAAGTTTTTAACCGACTTTAATAAAATTAGGTTCATATTACGGCTATATGTTTTAGGTGTAGTTCCCTGGTAATGGTTAATACAACTTTTATTTTACTTTGAATAAAAAAGTAAATATTTTGTAACTTACCTCAACTAACTATTCTTAATAAAAATAAATAAATAAATCAGCTTCACGCTGTATCCCGCACACAGCAGGGTAGGCAGAGGGAACCTAGTGTTAATATACTCCGTTCCCCACTTTCTGTCGAATTCTGTACGCATTGCGTGTTGAGTGGCAGAACTCAACGCCGCGCTTATTCTCGACACCAGAGCGAAGAAATGAAAATATAAATTTAAATAAATATTTCATCTTCTCGAATGGGGATCGAACCCACAACCAGTCGATTTTACAGTCACACTTAGTGCCACTGCGCCACGACTGGCCTCACTATTCTTAATAACTTTTAAATTAAAAAATTGATACTATAGATAGATTTAGTAAAAAAAGAAATAAAATATTTGCTATAAACCAATTCCAGAGGTAATCAAAACAAAATTAAATATATTAACGGTCATGTGAATTCCAATAGCTTTTAATCATAAATGCAAATATCAACATTCAAAACAAATAGAGGCCAGTCGTGGCGCAGGTGCACAAGCTTATGACTGTAAACGCGACAGGTTATGGATTTGATGCCCACTTGAAGAAATTAAATATTTAATATATTCATTTCCTTGCTCTAGTGTTATGGTGACGTTGAGTTCAGTCACTCAATACGCAATGCCTCCAGAAATGGTCGGAAAATGGAGAGAGTGTCTACACTACATTCGAAATACAGCGTGAATCTGAAAATAAAAAAACAACAACAAACATACTTTTTAGAAAACGTATAAAAATTTGAACGCAGCGGGACTCGAAACCGCGCCTCCTGGAAACCGACCAGCCTTAGTGGTCAGGAACACATGGCTTAGTGGTTAGAGCGCCTGGTCGGTTTCCCGGAGGCGCGGGTTCGAGTCCCGCTGCGTTTAAATTTTTATACGTTTTCTAAATAAGTATTTTTCTTTTCTAAGTGTGGAATAACACTTTAAAAATGTTTAAAAATAACAACAACATAAAACAACAAACAGATTTCCATCTAAACGTCAAAAACATATGAATATTAGACCTGTCAATATTACCATCCCCATCCCGGGTATTAGGTTAAGCAAACTGAAATTTAAAACCATCGGCAATTTCATCATGGCGGGATTGAAATGCCAACCTATCAAAATAGGAACAGACTGCAATACGAATAAAATGATAACAGGTGAATACGAAACGTGCGGTTGGATAGAACGTAAAAGAAAATAGATGTCGTTTAATTTAATTCTGCAATATTGTATTGTAACAATGTTTGTTTTTGACGCCTCGTTAGTCTTAACTTTTGAATTTGGTAGATTGTTTCTAGGTGTTTTGATTGCATTTTTTTAAAGGTGTATGTGGCTAGTACTTTTTTTTAACTTCACTGTATTCTTCGTGTAGCATGGTAGATAGAAGGAGCTGTGTTAAGACACTCCGCTCCCTACTTTTCGCCGAATTCTGGAGGCGTTGCGTGTCAAGTGGCGGAACTCAATGTCGCGCTTTGCATCGACACAAGAGCGAAGAAATGAAAATATTATCCCCTCGAGTGGGAACCAAACCTACAACCTGTCGCGTTGGTGTGCTAGGATTCATTTTGTATCTAGCTTTTTCGTTTTGTTATATCAGACAATAGTATTTTAGATATCGTAAATAAAGACGTGAAATCATGTTACTTTTATATTCATTATATATATTTTCCAATGAAAATAAAAGCGTTTATTCTCTTCAACCTTTTAGCATTCAGTAACAAAACTAATATTAGCGAGGAAGTCAAAAATAACGCCACAGTACAAAACGAACCGGGACTCATTTGAAAGCCTAAAACACCCTCACAGACGCACTCACGTTATTAATCTGAGAGCCTTTGACTCTGAAGTATATTTAAATCGTAAGGTTTAATATCCATTTGGAAACCTCGCGCTAATTATCAGCTAAGCAAGATCATTTGTTTTATTATTACAAAAAAATCTACGCAAAAAATTGTTTGTGATAAAATACCACAGTAAACATGTTTAACTATATGTTTAAAATCATTATAATATTATTTAATTTTTAATTCAAATTATTTTATTTCACAGAAATCTAACAAAAATGAGCCGCGTTGGAAGAGGAAGGCGCACACGCGTCTATGATTGTAATTACAATAAAGGAGAAAGCTACTATCGTCCCGTTTTGGACCGACTTGATGGTAAAGTACCTCTGGCCAAGGAACCGGAGAAAGATAAGATCAGGTCTGACGTGGAAAACCGTATCCGAAGCGCTCTCGATGACATTGAGGCTCCAGGAGACGAGCTATTTGATTCCAGAGGTGCTCGCGCTTCTAGAGGCCGGCCATTGCCATCTGCTTTTGAAGATAATGAATTAAATGACGATGTAAGACCTATTTTACAATATGAATATTATTAATAGTTTACATTATGCCTATATTATAAAGTTGTTGAATACGATTGGTCAACTCAACCAACGTGGTACGACATATACTAGGTCAAATCTAAAATATTTTGTTTTGGGTAGTCTCTTTATCGTGAAAGGTCTCACATACCAACATAATAGTTTCGATATCATTCACTGTAGCTGCGGTTTTTTTTTTCGAACTTAAGCGTAATGCTAAGCGATACCGGGTAGGTAGGCAAGAGGGTACTGTGTCCCTGAAAAAAGTCAAGCACTATATGGCTGCTTGAGGATGCCGACGGCGGTAAGGGCGTCCCCTACGGGACTCGAACCTCGGCTTGCGGCGGCCAAATAGTGTCGAATACGAGTATATCTAATACCATACAACGCTCTTATTTTTTACATTTAATATTCGACAGGTATAAAAGCTTGTCTTATAATAACAAACTTAAAACATATGAAAGTTAGTAAGTAGCGTTATACATATAGTAGAATGAACAAGGTCTGCGGCAGAAAATATAACCACATTTCATCCGTCTTGCACTTTAACTTCTCTAACTATACCAACGGAACTAATATTGAAAATCGATTTTGATTGTTCTAGCAAACTTAATAAGCTTCACGCTGTATCCCGCACACAGTAGTGTAGGCAGAACGAACTTAGTGTTAAGACACTCCGTTCCCCACTTTCTGCCGAATTCTGGAGACATTGCGTATTGAGTGGCAGAATTCAACGCCGCGCTTAACCTCGACACCAGAGCGTAGAAATGGAAATATAAATTTAAGTAAATATTTCATCTCCTCGAGTGGGGATCGAACCCACAACCAGTCGGTTTATACAGTCGCATTTCGTGCCGCTACGCCGCGACTGCCCTCAATAAGCATAATAATTATATGAATAATATAGTAAAATATTTTCAAAAGTGTCTTTAACATTGAACGACAAAAAAATAAACGACAAATTACCATTTTTTTCCAATTTTTTTGAAACTCTAGAAAATAATATGTACATACATTAATATTCAAATAATTTAATATAACACAATAACTATTCAGCTGCAACTACACGTATCTATCTATGACTTCCATTTCTGTATCCAGGTCGAGATCAATAACGATCATAAATAAATGAACATTAGACCATAATGATATGTATCTTCATGAATATTGCATTGCGAATCGAATTTGTGATGTTCATTTGCTTAAAATATATAAAGTATTCTATATTATTTGAGGGCGTCATGGCGCAGGGGCATAAGGGTGTGGATGTAACGCGTCGGTTGTGGGTTTGATCCCCAATCGAGGGATTTAATTATTATTAGTTAATATTTTGATTTCTTCGCTCTGGTAACTATGGTGAGCCCGGCGTTGAGTGAGAAAGTGGGAATGGAGTATCTTGACACTAGGTTCCCTCCGCCTATCCTGCTGTATGCGAGATACAGCGTGAAGCTGATTATTATTCTATATTATTTATTAAATTTATATATATTGAAAGCTTCAGCTAGAAAGCTCCTTTGTGTATGTACACGTTTTAAAAATATGATTTTGTTTAACTTTTCCGACATTTTTTTATCCGAAACTTTGGCGCCATATGCAGCTATTATACTCTTTGTAAAGTTGCCCGCTTTGACACTTTTCAAAGTACCGTGACATTCTGGTCTGTTGACGTGCAGTTGACACTTTACGGTAAAGTGTATATTGAAAGTTCAAAAGAAATAATGTTACTGTATTAAACACCGTTCACGGTCTGACGTACCTGCTGAATACATATTTCAACAAAGGAAAATTTAAATTAATAAACCTCACCTGCGCTATGTTTTTAATAGAAACCGATATATTTTGTATTTTATAATATATTTAATTTTATATAATAGTCGTGGCGCAGTGGCACAAAGTGTGACTGTAAAACCGACTGGTTGTGGGTTCGATCCCCACTCGAGGAGATGAAATATTTACTTAAATTTATATTTCCATTTCTTCGCTCTGGAGTCGAGGCAAAACGCGGCGTTGAGTTCTGCCACTCAGCACGCAATGCCTCCAAAATTCGGCAGAAAGTGCTGAACGGAGTGGCTTAACACTAGGTTCCCTCTACCTACCCTGCTGTGTGCGGGATACAGCGTGAAGCTAATTTTTATTTTAATTTTATAATACCTTCAACTTTATTACAATCAAAGTACACGTTGAAAATGGCTACTCCCTTCTGCCCGTCGGATAATGTATTTAAAACTTTTACAACTGTTAGTCAAATTGTTCATTTAAAATGTTAAACTTTCATGTTTGAGTAATTCGCAAACTAAAATTATGATCGCACTTCAAAAACGACTATATATATATGACATCTCATTCTCATTATTGCGACATATTTTACAATAAGCACAGTAAATAATATTTGCTTCTCAAAAATAAAATAAAAATTAAATTAAATCAGCTTCCCGCTGTATCCCGCACACCTCACCAGCCAGGTAGGCAGAGGGAACCAAGTGCTAAGACTTCTGTTCTCCATTTACAGCCGAATTTAGGGGGCGCAGGATTGCGTGTTGAGTTGCAGAACTCAACGCCACGCTTTGCCTGGACAGCAGAAGAAATATTTCATTGCCTCCAGTGGGAATCGAACCCACAACTTGTCACGTTTACAGTCACACTTTGTTCCCATGCGTCACGACCGGGCCCAATATAATAATAGAGAATATTTTTCAAATTATATATTAATTAACATATCAATTACAATTACCGTTTTAATGAGCAATACAGCTATCGGACGACACGTTTAATTTAATTTGCAAGCTCATAAAATTTTACATTTTAATCGACTGTCATTTTAACGTTCACGTATAAACATGGGCGTTTCTAAAGATTTTTTCTGGAAGCCTGGACTCTTGCCTTGCACAGATATGCTCGTATAAATGATATTACAATTTTATTTTTTTTTAAATTACGCTGTATCCCGCACACAGCAGGGTAGGCAGAGAACCTAGTGTTAAGACACTCCGTTCCCCACTTTCTGCCGAATTCTGGAGGCATTGCGTATTGAGTGATAGAACTCAACGCCGCGTTTAACCTCGACACCAGAGCGAAGAAATGGAAATATAAATTTAAGTAAATATTTTACTCCTCCTCCTCGAGTGGGGATCGAACCCACAACCAGTCGATTTTACAGTCACACTCGTGCCACTGCGCCACGATTGGCCTCAAATATGCAAATGCGTAACAAATTATTGATATACAAATAAGTATTGATATACATTTTTTTTGCCTGTGTTTTCTTGGGTAGGCACGACCCACCTCTTCCCTCTTCCTAAGTTTAATAATATATAAGATTAATTCCCCACATATGTGATTATTTGTTTCGTTTTCAAATGTATGTATCTATTGCTCTACAGTGTAGGTGTCAAATGTGGACAATATAACAGATTTTGGCATCTTAATCAACTTTATTTCTATTTAGAGAAACTTGTTCATTTCTATATTTAGTAAACACTTCACAATGACTAAACTGGTATTTGAAATGCGTAATAAATATTTGTGAATGTACTCGTCGAATACATTAATACCGAAAGAATTTCAAATAGAAGTTACTTTTACATGATTGTATGTATATAAATAAATATAAGATTATTCAATTTAAAAGTTGAATAGACGTGAAAATGTTTTTTTTAGGTTCACGCTGTATCCCGCTCATAGCAGGATAGGCAGAGGGAAACGGGGAACCTATAGTTAATACACTCAATTTTCATTAAAACACTTGCGTTCCCCATTTTTTGCGGTATTTTAGAAGCATCGCGTATTGAGTAATGAAACTCATGGCGTTTGCCTCGATATCAGAGCGAAGAAATGAAAATATTATATAATTCGCTTCCTTGAGTGGGTATCGAACCCATAACCTGTTGTCTTGTGTATACACTCGTTTGCGTCTCTTCGCCACAACTGGCCTCAAAAACTAAAACGTGTTGTTATACATATTCACATATATAAATTATATGTGTGAATAAATTGCAGAATGCACAAATATAATATTTGTGTATCCCCTAATATATGTGTGTCCCCTTATAATATACACAGGCCTGAGGCCAGTCGTGGCGCAGCGGCACAAAGTGTGACTGTAAAACCGATTGGTTGGGGGTTCAATCCCCACTCGAGGAGATGAAATATTTATTTAAATTTTAATTATACTTCCATTTCTTTGCTCTGGATTCAAGGCCAAGCGCGGCGTTGAGTTCTGCCACTTTACACGCAATGCCTCCAGAATTCGGCAGAAAGTGGGGAGCTCAACACTAGGTTCCCTCTGCCTGCCCTGCTGTGTGCGGGATACAGCGTGAAGCTGAACAGAACGAACATGTACTCATTCATTCAGACCATTAAACCTAACCACACTAGAACAGTCGTCAAAATTAAATCAATATATATATATATATATATATATATATATATATATATATATATATATATATATATATATATATATATATATATATATATATATATATATATATATATATATATATATATACCAAAAATATATATATATATATATATATATATATATATATATATATATATATATATATATATATATATATTTGGTCAATCGATTTCACGTCGATCTGCAACGTATCGTACGTTCATTTACATTCGATTTTACGACTCAACCAGATCATCATAAACATAGAAATTGGTTGAAACCCCAAGGGCAGAGCAATAATACAAAGAATAATAAGCGATATACAATAAACGTTATAACATTGTGAAATGAATAGGTACGTATAATGACGGAAGGAAGTAAAGATTTACTGCCGCGGGCGAGTGGATGTGCGTGATGCCGCTTGGAAAACTATATCTTTATAAAGAATAAAATAATAGAGCAGATAAAAAACCTCTTTTCAGTAATATTAGTTTAATAGTCCCTTTAAAAATCCAGATGATGTTTTTTTTTGAAATTTAAGTGAGAAAGAGAGATCTTTCTCTAACTCTTTTAGCTTCACGCTGTATACCGCCTTAAGCAGAGTAGGTAGAGGGAACCTAGTATTAAGACACTCCGTTCCCCACTCTCTTCCATAATCTGGTGGCATTTTGTGTTGAGAGGCGGAACTCAACACCACGGAAAGAAATTAAAATATTAAGCATTTCTTTTCATCGAGTGGGAATCGAACCCACATTTTGCTGCGCTTACATTCACACGTTTGTGCCCCACCGCCACAACTGGCTTTAAAATTTAAATTTGATACTTTTAAATAATCATTTACCAACGTACTTCGTGTTTTGTCAAGATATTTTTACCACTCGTGTGGCTGTTTACTTTTTAAACCAGCTTCGAAGATAAATCTTGGGAGCGGTGCGTATTTTATTTAGTTCTCAATCTATACATACATTATATATTTCGTATTATTCATGTTATTTTATTATACACAGGAGCTACTGTACTGTTTTACATTTTTAAAAATCTATTTGGAATAAAAAAATATATAACCTGAGATATTGTGTATGTAATAAATTTTATAGTATTAGCATATTCGAGATGTATCCAAATAAGCCACGAGGCAACCACGTCAGTGATAAATTTAAACACACACACCGTATCAAAAAAAATCGCATGAGTGTTTTGCACGTGTAACATTAAATCTACGCAATGGCTTTTAATGTATAGATGTAAACACGCGGCGTTGATTTACGCCACTCAGCATGCAATGCCTCCAGAACTCTTTTGAAAGCGTGGAGCGGAGTAGGCCTTTCGTTACAGTATTTTAAAACTATCGCTCTAACTGCTTCGGAAATAACATCGAAACAAAAATAATTTCTTAGAAAGTTAAATTTTAACTATTATCAGAGGTGCATCAAAGCGAAAAGACTTCCTCGATAATTGGACTATCCAAAAAAAAATATTCAGCCCCATTCAGTAGTTCCTGAGATTAGTACGTTCAAGCGAACAAGCTTATTAGATTTACCGAGTAGGGTTCGTATCTACACACACTCATCACATTCACAGTCTCACTATGCCACTGGACAACGATGGATTCATTTCATATAAATTATATTGTATAATTGCCTGAGGCCAGTCGTGGCGCAGCGGCACGAAGTATGACTGTAAAACCGACTGGTTGTGGGTTCGATCCCTACTTGAGGAGATGAAATATTTACTTAAATTTATATTTCTATTTTTTCGCTCTGGTGTCTAGGTTAAGCGCGGCGCTGAGTTCTGCCACTCAACACGCAATGCCCCCAGAATTCGGCAGAAAGTGGGGAACGGAGTGTCTTAACACTAGGTTCCCTCTACCTAC
>JAATLQ010014062.1:14799-27887 GCA_013421005.1 Heliconius erato x Heliconius himera | reverse complement strand
TGAAGCTGATTTTTTTTTATTTTTATATTGCATAATAATATACGTAATCACAACAAAATGTTATGTAAATGTGATTGTTATATACTCCATATTCCATTCAATTCAGTTGAATACGCTTCGATACATTCAATAACATATAGTATATAATTACTATCTTGCAATTACTATCTCGATTCCGGCCCTTTGAACTACGAAGACAGTCTAGTGCCGTTGATTAACTAAGAGGACGTAGGATTATCAGGAGAAATTGATTCTAGACAAGTTATAGCTTCAAACTTGTGAATCTCCTATTAGCTTCGATGGTAATTCGTTAGATAAATTTAACTTACATACACCGCGGCTTATTTAGATTTTTGTATCATAGAATATGAAAAATATTTTAGTTTTGTACCTAATTTGCAGGTCGCACTTTACATATGAATCATACTATTATTTTACTTAATTTTATTTACGCAATATTGACCATTTTAGTATGTATACTGTTATTTAGTTGTGGTAATTTTTTTTTTTGCTTAGATAAATAGGGGAAAAAATGATTGGTTTATTTATTATTGTTATATAATAATTATAATTTTTAATAAAAAAAATAACTTCACTCGGATTCCGTAACCAGAACCTAACCAAACTCTATTCAAACTATCCTTGCAGTGTATCCTATCCAATATCAAAAGAATCAGTTATCAGTTACAACGTAGGCTTTTTAATGAGTTATTCGTCCATTTATCGCGCATATATTTAATGCATATTTAATATTTATATGTTTTTCTCATGGATAACAATGTCAGAAATGGACCAAATTAAAATGGGACCTCACGGGAAACACTAGCTTTCGAATAAAAAGAATCATTAAAATCGCTTCGACTAATCAATGTTCTGAGATGACAAATATTAAAAAAATATAGTCGAATTGATAAACTCCTCTTTTTATAGAAGTCGATTAAAAATAGCCTATATACTCCTCCACAACCTCCACTGTCTTCCAATGAAAATCCTCTAAATCTCGGCTTAGCAGTTCTCGAGATTCGGACAAACAGAAAGACAAACAGAAAAAGTGGTTACAGAATGAAGCTATAAAATTTAAATGAATAGTCTATAATATGTTAAATTGTAAATAAAACCACAACATAGATCAGACAGTATTTGTAGTTATTTAATGAGACGAAAACCAGAATTCAATTTGTTAACTATTAAAGTAGAATTTACCTAAAAACGTACATAGTTGCACTTGTACGATGCACGATTATAATTAAATCGTACAAATACAATGTTACTAAACGAAGTACGAACGAGGTAAATGTTTTAAATGAAGGAGGATTCAAAGTGAATAGATGAGGTCTATTAGTATGCAGTTACCTCTTCTCTGAATAATAACATTACACGTGTAAACCACAAACGTGTTTGAGACGTACAAGTTCGTACTGCGTACAGGAACTTCATCAATTAATGGTTATATATGTCATCTATATATACCAAATTAAAATCAGCTTCACGCTGCATCCCGCACACTGCAGAGTAGGCATAGGGAACCTTTGTGTTAAGACAATTTGTTCCCCATTTTCCACCGAATTCAGGAGGGATTGCGTGTGGAGTGGCAGAACTCAACGCCGCGCTTTGTCTCGACACCAGAGCGAAGATATGAAAATATACATTTTTATATAAATATTTCATATCCTCGAGTGGGGATCGAACCCAGAACTAGCCGCGTTTACCTATGCCTCTGCGCCACGGCGGGCATGCCAGGACGGAATATATATTTGCAAATATATATAAGAAGCATTCTTATATGTAAATTAAAAATAAATTGCAATAATATGCAATTTATTTTTTATTTATATATTGTACCGTATTTCAAAATTTGAAATACGGTACCTTTATAATTTCGTCATGTCCGTCGTCTGCCCTTCCCCGGAAATTAGTAAAGTAACTATATTTTATGAATATAAATTAAAATAAAAATTAGCTTCACGCTGTATCCCGCACACAGCAGGGTAGGCAGAGGGAACCTAGTGTTAAGACACTCCGTTCCCCACTTTCTGCCGAATTCTGGAGGCATTGCGTGTTGAGTGGCAGAACTCAACGCCGCGCTTAACCATTTTATGAATATGATTTTGAAAAATAAAGTTATTATGGTTATTATAGGTTTGAGGCCGGTCGTGGCACAGCGGCACGAGGTGTGACTGTGAAAACCGACTGGTTGTGGGTTCGATCCCCACTCGAGGAGATGAAATATTTACTTAAATTGATATTTCTATTTCTTCGCTCTGGTGTCTAGGTTAAGCGCGGCGTTGAGTTCTGCCACTCAACACGCAATGCCCCCAGAATTCGGCAGAAAGTGGGTAACGGGAGTGTCTTAACTCTAGGTTCCCTCTGCCTACCCTGCTGTGTGCGGGATACAGCGTGAAGCTGATTTTTATTTTAAGTTATTAAGGGTAGCACATATAACTGGAGGATGAAAAAATATCAAATTTATAATATATTTGCTTTTAAAGTGCTATTATAGAATTCAATTACCTAACGGAAACTTCACGCGAAAAATGGTTTAATCAAAATTGATTTCGTGGCTCAAGAAATGTGATAAGTCGAATTGACCCCTTAAATTAAAACTGTTTAATTATTTAGTGTAATGACACTACCTTATATAAAGTTCAGAAAGAGTTTGCAGAGTTTGCCCCTTTTAATAGTATTCCGTTTTAAAAACCGGAAAATGGGAAGCGGAATGGGTAACTTAACATTAGACTCCCTCCACCTAACCCTGTTACATATAGGAAAACATAAAACTGAGAAAAAATGTTACATAATGATCAGAAAAATATATACAAGGAAATTTAATTATGTTATTTTTTAAATAATCACTATTCGTATGAAATATTATTTCTAGTATTTACTAGAAATAATATTTCATACGAATCGTGATTATTAGAAATAATATTAGCGTAGGTTGCCGATAATAGAGAGTCTTCAAGGAATTGCACCGGTAATGAGGTACGTTAGGAGACTTAACAGAAAATTCCACTTCAAATCAAACTATATACGTAAAAATAATTATAAAATTCTATTTAATAGATGTGCTTGTTATTTTGATTGATATAACATTTATATTATCCAGGAGAAGTCGTTGCGCAGGGGCACAAAGTATGACTGTAAAATCGACTGGTTGTGGGTTCGACCCCCACTCGAGGAAATGAAATGTTTATTTATACTTAACACGCCATGCCTCCAGAACTCGGCGGAAAGTGGGGAACGGAGTACTAGGAACGGAGTATCTTAACACTAGGTCCTCTCCGCCTGCCCGCTTGCCTGCTGTATGCGGGATACAGCGTGAAGCTGATTTCTAATTTTTTTATTTATATATTTAATGAACGTCATAATTTTAGTTTATTATTTAAATAAATATAATAAACGAATGTCGGAAGCGGAAATTAAAAAAAAATTAAAACATTCTGAAAATAATAACCGACGTCAAAGTTATATCTACATATAATGCACAAACTTAAATTAACTTAAATTTAAAAGTGATCTATGATTTTTTAACTTTATGGTAATGGAGAAGTACGCCTTTTCAAAAAAACATTAAAAAATCTATTCTCAGATGAACGAAAACGAGGGACGATAAATATAAATTTTTAGTTAAAAGAGTAGGTACGCGCTATATTATTTAGCAGGGTAGCCAAAGAGAAAAGCAGCAATTTCCGTCAAATTATCGACACATTGCGTGTTGAATTGCGGAACTCAACGACGCACCTTGCCTTGTTACAATGACCAGAATATGAGAATAACTCATACCCTGAGTTGAAATCGAAACAGCGACTGTAACACAATCAAACACTGTTCCACTTGTTTACGACTGCCTTTTATTATTGTATGTACTATACAGAGGCCAGTCATGGCGCAGTGCAAAGATTATGGGTTCGATTTCCATTCGAAGAAATGAAATATTATTAAATATTACGAATAAGCCAGGAAAATGAAAATATGATATTTCAGACAGAGGCCAGTCGTGGCGTAGCGGCACGAGGTGTATACAGTCACACCTGGTTGTGAGTTCCGACTGGTTGTGAGTTCGATCCCCACTCGAGGAGATGAAATATTTACTTAAATTTATATTTCCATTTCTTCGCTCTGGTGTCGAGGCTAAGCGCGGCGTTGAGTTCTGCCACCCAACACGCAACGCCTCCAGAATTCGGCAGAAAGTGGGGAACGGAGTGTCTTAACACTAGGTTCCCTCTGCCTACCCTGCTGTGTGCGGGATACAGCGTGAAGCCAAAAAAAAAATACATTTCATTTACCTCGCTCTAGTAACGAGACAATGCGCGGCATAGAGATCCGCCACCCAACACGCAATGTCTCCAGAATCCGGCGGAAAATAGAAAACGGAAGTGTCTATAAAATAATATTTTCCTGCACAGCATATTCTTTTTAAAATGTATATTTTTTTTTATATAATAGAATAATATCATTTTACCTGTTACATACGTCACAAGCCAGATAATTGTCAATATACTATATTGTTAAATATGCACTCAATTTTTTTACGAGAATGTCAACATTTTAATGTACTTCATTAAAAATCCATTAAAAGCACCATCGATGAAATGTTTTCTTGTCCATTATTTACAGCTTCATTCCAACATTGGAATTGTTATCTTTTGTAGAGTGAATGATAATTATTTTATCATTTATTTGTAATAGGAACTTATATGTATATATCGTGGATCAAAATCTGATTTGAGACCAATCCTGGCGTAAGGGTACAAGCGTGTGACGCGCCAGGTAGTGAGTTCGATCCCCACTCGAGGAAAATAAAATATTTAATATTTTCATTTCTTCGCTCTGGTGCCGAGGTAAAGTGCGGCGTAGAGTTCCGCCACTCAACGCGCAATGCTTCCAGAATTCGGTGGAAAATGGGGAACGGAGTATCTCAATACTAGGTTCCCTTTTCACAGCAAGGTATGAAGAATAAAACGTGAATCTAAAAAAAAGTTTCATAAAATAATAAAATATTGTTCTTGTTAAGTTTCATTGTCTCTCAAACTAAAAACGCCTTAATTAAATGTCAGCCAAGCAATAAATTAAAATTCAAATTCAAATAAAGCAATGTCAATTTAAAATAACTAAAATCATAGTCAGTCCAATATTATTTATTATGTTATTGATGGAAATATTTCACAATTAAAGGTATTTTACAAAACAGTATGAAATACAGACGGAATATTCACAAAGCAATTTGCTTTTAATTTAATATTTTAGTGTTCAGCTGTACACCGAGCTTTGTTCTAACCATAACGTTTGATTAATAATTATCTTTTTGTAGTATCACGCTACATCCTGCTTTTTGCAGAGTAAATAGAAGAACCTAGTATATAAATAGTACTACTACACCAATATATGAACCTACTATACTATATAAGAGTTATGACCCACTTGCCTCAATTTATTGAGTGGCGGAACTCAACGCTGCGCTTTATTTCGAAGAGCGAGAAAATTTAAATAAGTCATTCTCCGAATAGAATCGCAACCATAACTGTCGCATTTTGAGTCGGAAGCAACGCCGCTACCACAACGGCTGATCTTTCTAATTTATATTGCTTTTATATTTCTTATAAATTTAAGAAAACTTAAATTTCGGCCGTGTCCACAAATTTTAAATGTAAATAAACACAAAAAATATAAACTAAACAGCTACACAAATACATATATAGCATTGTTAGTTTTTATTCTTTTTCCAATATCCATAATTTAAGGTTAACGGGAAGTTCCGCCAAACTCTAGCGGTATTGCGTATTGAGTGGTTGAGCTTAACACCGCGCTTTGCCTCATTACCACTATGATGAAATGAAAATATTAAATATTCCTTTCCCTCTCTAACCGCAATAGAATATCTAATGAGGCTTCACGCTGTATCGAGCATATAGCAGAGTAGGCAGAGGGAACCCAGTATTAAGACACTTCGTCTCCCACGCACCGTCAAATTTTCGAGATATTGCTTGTTAAATCTCTTACGGATATTTTATTTTTAAGTACAAAACACAATAAAATATATCGGTCGATTAAAACATAATTTAATATATGTGAAATAAAAGAATATATTATTCATTTTGCATCTCAATAATTTCAGATTGCTGAATCGCTGAAACGCCTTCGCGCTGGCAAAACATCTTCACGATTCACCGAAGATATCGATTTTGAAAATAACGTTGCCAGCATTGAAAACCGAATGAAGATATCCGATAAGATCCTCGAGAGCGTCGGACTTGGCCAAAATGAGGTCAGCAGCGCACGGAGAGCACTAAAGGAGAACGAGGAACGCACGGAGAAACGTATAGCTCGCAGGATAAACGAGGCCAACGACGGTGCAATGACTCGATGGACCGCTTTAAAAGATTTTGACGACGAAAGCGCAGCAGTCCAGCGGGCGAAGGCAACCAGGGCTCGTTTGTCCGATTTGGAAGATGAGATGACAGAGCTGAGCGAGAAGTCCGCAGCGAGGGAGAAGCGCGCCGCTCGCCTCAAAGCACTTGTGGCTGATACAGAATTATCTGACACGACCGTGGCTTCCTCCAAGATAAGCATCCGTGCTGAACGGGAAAAGAAACAAGTCACTTTCTAAAGCGACCGAAACATGTCGATAGTCCCAAACTCTTTCAATATAGAGACGATTTGGACATAGATATATTTGCTAAACTGTGTATTCCTGCATTTCTCATTGTAACACGTTCTAGTCGATATCTTTTATATTATTGCATAGATTAAAAGCTTTGTATAACCCTGGTTTTATATAAGTCTTTAAATAATAAATATTTAAAAACATATTTTTTATTGCATTTTTCTTGGACTCTTCAATGAAATTTTATAGAATTTAATATTTTATAGAAATATTTACCTATTTCCTAAAAAAAAAAATATTAAAAACATAATTATTTATTTAACAACGTTTAATTATATAAATCTATAATACATTACACTAATCATTATTAAGATATTTTAATGAACATTATACATTATATATTTTTTTTATTTTGTAACTAAATGAATTTTATCTCTCCATCTAAAAATTAAATTGGTAAAACCTACCGCATTTATAAAAATTTAAATTGAGATTTTGTTCCGGGATTTCTTGTTTAAGTGTCGTAAAATTTAAGCATGTAGGTATCTCTTAGGTATTTTTTAATTTCTTTTTATTTAGCCTCACGCTGTATTGCGCTTATAGGAGAAAACTAGTGTTAATACATTCCGTTTAACGCTTTTAAAGCAGTTGAAAAAAACATTATAATAAGTGCCACATCATCACTTATGATTATTTATGATGATATATCTTTATATCTTTATGATGATATGATATGTATTTTATTTCATACATTAGTTACTGATATATAATCAGTACCTGTTGCTAGCAAATACTTTTGAAATTGTATAATTTTTACACCAGACTTAATAATTTATATTAATATTTTAACTGACGATGACATTTTTAATTGAAGGAAATTTTACTTTTAACAAAAAACGATTAATACTAAATCTTTAAAATTGTTTCACTGTTTCTGTTACTTCAAAAATCTAAGTTCAGAAAATGAAAACATTACGAAAAATTGAAAAGGCGATGATGTATACTGTGATTGATATGATAAACTGGGGGGTATATGGGGTTCCTCAAGGATCTCATTAGGCCCTGTACTTTTTAAAATACCTTCATTAATGACATCGTTGATTGTTTCAGAAACTCAACACCACATCTTATTGCCGTCGGCTTAGAGTTTATAAGTACTGTTAGCTCGTTTATCTAAATATTAATAAAAGTAAACACATTAACGCCCAATATTAATAACCAATCTAGAGATTGGATAGATATATGAAACAGTCTAGAGATTGACGTTGGTTAATATTATTAATATTGGGCGTAACTTTAATAGAGATCTTCAAATAATCGAATCTGAATATGGTCTAAATTTCATAAAGCTTCAAGAGCTTTAATTCAATTAGTGATTTAGACATTATTTTATATTATAGAAAAGTAAGTTTAGTGTCATACACTAAACTTACTTTTCTATCACACATAGATAGAATTATAAAAAATCTTCAAAGGTTTTAGGTTCCCTCATTCGTACTACAAATTTAACTGTAATATAAAAACAAGTATTTTCTTAAACTACGACAAAATTAAGGACAGAATTATGAACAAACAATAATGCGCGATGCGCAGCCAGCTCGATCAATATCACGTTTTGAAAGGTATTTGTTGAAATATACATCATTGTGATACTACGTTAGTGACCACTAAATGTGGGTACTAGGGTGAGATGGTATTCACGGCATACATTTATAATTTTAGACGCTAGAGAGCTTTACTAATTTATCTATATTATTATGTTACTAAAAAAAATTAATGTAATAAAATATTAGTTAAATCATAACTCAATATTAGAAGCAGCCAGTTATTAGAAGAGGCTAGTCGTGGCGCAGGTGTGACTGTAAAACCGACTGGTTGTGAGTTCGATCCCCACTCGAGGAGATGAAATATTTACTTAAATTTATGTTTCCATTTTCTTCGCTCTGGTGTTGAGGTTAAGCGCGGCGTTGAGTTCTACCACTCAACACGCAATGCCTCCAGAATTCGGCAGAAAGTGGGGAACGGAGTGTCTTAACACTAGGTTGCCTCTGCCTAGCCTGCTGTGTGCGGGATACAGCGTGAAGCTGATTTATTTTTGATTTATTTTTTAATATTAGACGCAAATTTGGAAAAATAAATACTGCATAAAATGAATGAATTTCTAAATATAGGTACATTAAAAAACTCAAGTTTAAAAGCAGTTCAGATTTTGAGTATAGCTATATCATTTTTATTTCCCTTTGTTTTTTAATAAGTTTTATTATATAAATTAGCTAATAAACATTTTTCTAGAAATGTTACTTAAGTAATAAATCTAAAAAGAAAAAATAATATATTACATAAAACATGTTAAATCTGATGTAAGTTGCGTATATGTAAGTTTATAAGATTATGCAAAGTTACGCGCTCCGTCGAGGCTGCTTCAAAAGAATTTACAGTAAGTTTTTTTTTAATTTTATTGCTGTTGAAAATTTAATAAAGATGAAAATTAAACATTTTAAGTACATTCGTAGATACAAACGTCGTTGCATAAAAGATAGAAAGATAGAGAGTGCTGTTTACTTTTTACCATTTTTTTTTTCATGTATTTTTTATTGCAGTCATTTGTAGAGTTCGCAAAGCGAAGCTGAGCTTTGAATTTCTATCCAGCCAGAAGAAAAAAGTATTAAAATTATATAATTTCTTATATATATAATTATAAGATCTTTAAAAAAAATCAAACATAAAATATCGTATCCTTTATACCAGTCGTTGCATCCTCATAGTTTACACTCTCATCTGATGTGTCGTTTGAATTAAAAATGAATGGTACTCTTTTATCATCAAGGCATATCCATGATTTTCTTTTTGTTTTTTTACTGTGTGGGTCATATTTACATTCTTGTACACAAATAGAACCAACATTGTCTTTCTATTTTATTATTGAAAGAGAAACTTTTCTCTTAATATAAAATGTTCTTATATAAGTTCTCTTAACATTTAGTGTTTGTTTTATATCAATTGGTTTATTAAAAAAACAGTTATGTAATTTAAAAATCTTTTTTCGATTAATTTGCCGTAAACCAGAATGCTTGTAAATTGTAAATAAATATTTTTGTAGTTGTTAATAAAAACATTTGTTTCAATATTGAAAAAATATAATTAAAAAAAATAAGTTATCGTTAGTTATTGTTAGTCACTCAGTTTTGAAAGTAGCCCTTATGTTGCTCTACAACCCCGTCTATTTAATAGTGTTAGTTCCATAATAATCGGTTCCATATATCGTCAATGTATAGACTCTCTATCTGATATGATTTTATAAAAGTATAGATTAGACATGACTTCTTACAAAACTTCAATAGATGGCGCTAGCTGTGTCTTTGGTTGCCCAATATAAATCATAAAAGTTGCAAAGGTCGCCATGAAATTAGAATATACGATATCAACAACAGATGATCTTAGGCTCAGGTGTCAGGTCACTCACAAATAAATTATGCATATTTATGCAGTGATAAAAAAAAACATTATTATTTATTTGTGCAAGACATCGTGAACAGTATCTAACTGTAAGCGCAACGGTTGTGAATTCGATCTCCATTGCTTAAAAATATTACTTACTTTTTAACAAAGGTAAAGACAATGCAAATGAGCGTAAAGAAGAAAAGAGCTACAGGTGCGTTGCCGGCCTTTGGGGTGGAGATAGAAGCATAGAAGCGCTTTTTAAAGGTATCCAAGTTGTATCGACCAGTCCAGACTGAGTGTTTCCAACACTGCCGCAGGTAGGCCACTCCAATGTTGCGTGGCGCGTGGAAGAAAGTTCATACGAAAGATCCAGATAGTCTGGATGGTATTTGGGCTTGTGACGTATTATGCTGTTAAAAATTCGGCAGCAGATAATAGATCAAATATTTCCCCAGAACACTCCTCATAAATAAATGGGGTAGAGAACGCATAGTAAGGAGACGTATCTACGTAAAGCCAAACTTTCTACAAGCCTTTAAGTCGTATCAAGCCTTTCACATATCATTGGGTTCCCAACAGTATGCGATCAAATGGATCAAGTTTACACTGGGGTCCACCAGCTCAGAGATAAGAGCAGTACTCCACATGAGGCCAAATAATTTTCCATATCAATAAATTAGTATCTTTTCAAATTTAATTGTTACATATTATCATAGAGGCAAGTCGTGGGGCAGGGGCACTAGCATGTGGCTGTAAACGCGACAGGTTGTGTGGTCGAAATGAAATATTTAATATATTTCATTTTCTCGCTCTGGTAGTGGACCAAAGCGCAGCGTTGATCTCCGCCACTCAATTCGATTTCGATTCGAATCGAAAAAACAATTATTAATGATTTTCTAACAGAGTATACTGTATAGTATTATATAAAAATAGCTATTCTAAATTTCACCATAGCGTGCTTATAACCAAAAAATATTTATAAGATGATTGGTAAAATTATACTTTTTATTGCCAGCTATCAATATCCGCTTTATTTAATTACTATCATAGCGGATTAAAATAGACCTCTCATTAGAATGACAAGGTCGAACTTCGATCAATTGGGACGGACAGCTTTTATAAAATGAACTGCTCGTCGTATACAGTGTGCTACAGTAGATTAGATAAAAAATCAGCTTTACGCTGTGTTCCGCACACAGCAGGGTAGGCAGAGGGAACCTAGTGTTAAGACACTCCGTTCCCCATTTTCTGCCGAATTCTGGAGGCATTGCGTGTTGAGTGGCTGAACTCAACGCCACGCTTTGCCTCGACACCATGGAAATTTAAATTTAAGTAAAAATTTTATCTCCTTGATTAGGGATCGAACCCACAACCAGTCGGTTTTACTGTTACACTTTCTGCCCCTGCGCCACGACTGACCTCTTTTCGTGATTTAGCACTAAGTTACCTTTGCCTACTGTGAAACTAAAAAAACATATCATAATATGTAAAGACGAAAAATATAATAACTAAAATAGTAAGTTATTTTACAAAATTTGTTTTAAAATAATCTTGTAGCAATAATGATTTTAAAAATCATATAACAGCCGAATGCGTGATGATTTTCCGCTCATTTTGTCCGACACAATTCTTCATTTATATATTTTGAAATACGTAAAAGTATTTATTTATCATCATCATGATTTCAATGGCCTTTCAGTATAGGTGCTATTGTTAAAATTCTTTATACATTTTATGACTATAGATTGAATTTATTACCAAAATACAAAAGATGCACACGGTGGAGATAGTATTTTATGTTGACTGTGTTTAACTTATATTTGCAGTTCATTTCATATAAAATATCCCGCTAATTTAACTTTTTCAATTTTTATAAGTTGCACTTTTGGTTGACCTACAACAAATTATTACGAAACCCTTGTTGTGTGAAACCAACTCGCACTTGACCGATATTTTTTATACCTTTTTTATCGAAAGTAAAATTATAATTTTTTTTTAATTAATTTTTTTTTTAAATTTAATAAATAGTACTAGAGTTAATGTCTTGGTTGAACTTAATGATGTAAAGCTCTTTCTGGTGAAAGCTGGAAATATTTCTCACTGACTTTTGTGATACTTAAATCCATTAATTAGAAATTTCATTTTTGTATACTTTTCGATATATGACCAAAACATAACAGCTCTTTAAAATCATATATTGAAATATTGTGTGAAGCATACGCTATCATTTTTTTTTTAAATAATAATATATGGGAATCGTGTTCAGCCTCTACCCTCTGAGCCGGTTGTGGTACATAAGCCCAGAGCCATCAAAGCTCCTCATTACCGCATGCACAGACTGATAACAGAACCTGCCAGGAAATTCAATGGAAATGAATGTTGGAATTGATAAAGAGTTCACTATATACAACCAACTTTGATCTGGTAATCCCAATTTGATTGGTGTGTATTTTTCATAATCTTACTTTAATTGAGGCCAGTCGAGGCACAGGGGCACAAAGTTTGCCTTTAAACGCGACTGGTTGTGGGTTCGATCTCCATTCGAGGATTTTTTTTTATTAGTTTAGTTATTTTTTTATTTCTTCGCTCTGGTGTCCGCTTCCGCTACTTAACACGCAATGCCAGAATTCGGCGGAAATCGGGAAACGGAGTGTCTTAACACTAGGTTCCCTCAGTTGAAGTTGTTTTTTTTTCACTTTATTGGTTCTGAAAATCTACTCGTTTATACTATGAAAAGTAAACAATCTGTAGATTGGCACGCATTAGTAGCGGACCGTCTCGTTGATTGAAGCCAAGTTATTCGTCAATACTCACCAAAGACACCTTCATTAATTTCACAAAAAAATAACATTTGTCATAACTTTGATGTATTATTTGTACAATAATTAGCGCAATATATTTGTTTTAATTAGTCATTTAGTTTATATTAATAATACTTTTATAATTTCATGAATTATTTGGTATACACCTTTTAGAGGCCGTTCAAGTATTACGTAAGCGGTTTCTTTGCAAATATTGGTCAATATCCCCCCCCCTCCCCTAT
>JAATLQ010014062.1:0-14699 GCA_013421005.1 Heliconius erato x Heliconius himera | reverse complement strand
AACTTATATTTGCAGTTCATTTCATATAAAATATCCCGCTAATTTAACTTTTTCAATTTTTATAAGTTGCACTTTTGGTTGACCTACAACAAATTATTACGAAACCCTTGTTGTGTGAAACCAACTCGCACTTGACCGATATTTTTTATACCTTTTTTGTCTAATAGAAACTTACTAGATTTTTTTACTTATTTCTTTTTTTATTCACTTTTGATTTTACAGCATATCTTATTACAATTATAATTAAAAGAAAACAAAGGCGCGCCGTAGCTCGTAAAAATGGAAAATGAGAAGGACTATAAAAGTAAGTTTAATTTTAAATGACAATAACCTTGCATAATATTTGCATTAGTTTAGCTGAAAAAAATTACTCTTTTACCCTCGCAGGGTTCGTGGGCAGAACATGACCCTCATTCTTTAAGGTTTTGAAAATTTGCAAATCTAATTAATATATTCAAACAAGGAAAAAGTGACTTTTGAAAATAAAAATATTTCTGATCAATATATTAGAAATTATTTTTAATAGAAATACCTGAAACAATACTGTTTTCAAAGAAACGCTAAAACGCAAACAAGCACAAGCTATATATTATTTAATTTCTTTTTATAACAAAATATATTCTTCCATAGACAAAAGTCTCCGAATATCAACGCAAGTGCAGTGCAGTGTTGACAACCCATAAAAAATATATATACACATATATTGAACATTAACAAATGAATCAGCTTCACGCTGTATCCCGCACACAGCAGGGTAGGCAGAGGGAACCTAGTGTTAAGACACTCCGTTCCCCACTTTTCGCCAAGTTCTTGAGGCATTGCATTGAGTTCCGCCACTCTCACGCGCTTTGCGTCGACACCAGATTGAAGAAATGAAAATATAAATGTAAATAATTATTTCTTTTCCTCGAGTGGGGATCGAGCCCACAACCAGTCGATTTTAGTCACTCTTTGTGCCCCTGCGCCACAACTGGCCTCAAATTTTTGATTTGATTTTAACAAAGGATTTCTGGAACTAAATCATCCTAAGCGATGAACCACATTTTCACCTTGATAGCTTTCTTAATCGCCAATATTGCCGCGTTTGGGGTCGAAAACAAATGTGTCCACAACACGTCACTGTTTAATGTGGATTTTGGGCTGGATATGTCTTATTCCATAACTATATTCTATGTTCTTTATGATACAATAAAAAAAATTAATCAATACACCAAAAACTGTGCTTTTTAATTAATTAAATAATACCTTAAAGAAAAAACACCCCATATTACCATCAAATTATATCCATATTACCAATACCATAGATTAATAGAATCTTCAATTAATTAGTCCTCCTTGAGGCATCCAACCAACTGAATAATACCTTTAGTAATGATGTACTTGCTTGTCAATTTACCGCTTGATCAGATACTAAATTCACTTGAATCGAAACATCTTAGTGAAAGGCTTAGCTCAAGCTCCATCGACTTACAGACTCTGTAGCAATGATACTGTGAGTGGTCTTAATAGAAGCTAAATATTTTAAGGACTTGAACTTAGAGTATTAACAATTAATATTTTGAAGTGGTATTCCTTAGTGTGGATTTTATTTTATTTATAAACTTTAAGATGCTTAATGAATATTATAGTTACAGCATTTCAGTATCGTTTTTTTTTGTTTTAATTTCTTTTTTTTTTATCTTCGCGCTGTATCCTATACATAGAGGTAGGGAGAAGGGTCCTGGGGTAGTGATACTCCATCCCTATAAAGACACTTCCATTCCCCAATTTCCGCCTAATACTCAAATCATTGCGTATTGAGTGGCGAAAATTGAGAGCGAGAAAATAACAATATTAACATATTTTATTCCCACGAGTGGGAATCGAACTCACAACTGTCGCATTTACAATCGCCGTCGGAATTTTTTTTTTACTACGACTCCTATAATTATTATGAAACAATTTTTGACGTTTTAATAATATTATATATCTACATATCTCATAATATTCCGGTGAAGGCCGAACGTGAAATACTTTACCAAAACATATTACAAAATCAAGACAATTAAAGTTCGAGTTACTACTCCAATTTACTTTTAACCCCTTAACTGTGCACACCAACCACTATGTGCTCCACGAAGCAACCGCGAAAACCGAAATACGTCAGTAAAACCTTTTTCAAGCAAAAAATATTTTTTATCAATATTAATATGTTATAAATAAATAAATAAAATTATATTTATAACATAAAACTAATAGCGTCTAAGATACATCAGTTAATATAAAAACATTTAATCAAAATTTAAGTACGTTTAAAATGTGCCGTTATCATTATAACATCACTTGTATATAAACATAAATCTTTATTTTTGGCAACCATCTCCAATTGACCCATTAACTGTTAACATGTTAGTACATAGAGAATACGAAGACGCACCGTTAGTATTAAAGCAACAAATAAAAATATGGTATTTAATAAAAAATTAAGTAAAAACTCGTAAAAAGTCGATTCAGGCCTGTCTAGGCGTACAAGTTTGTGACTATAAACGTGACAGGCTGTGGGTGCCTGGAGAATAGGGCGAAAAGCGGAGAGAGAGTGTTGGAGTATCTTAATATTAGGCTCGCTCTGTCTGCCCTGCTACATGCCGAATACAGCGTGAAGCTGAATAAAAAACTAGATTTTTAACACGGGAACATCGGGATTATAACTACTTGTTATAATAGTGTATCTATATCCTCATGACATTTGGCGGTTATATATAACGTAGGTGACAGTGACAGTAGTTATGGTATCAATGGGCTGGTGTGATGATGGAGTCAGGACCTGAACATTGGATCTCTTCAGAGGTTACTAGTAAACCATTCGAGCTTAAAGTCATACAATTTTGTGATTGAATGGAAAAACGTATTTTATTTGGTTTTTAAAAAACTATATATATTTTATATTAATTTTATAGTATAAATGTCATATAATACTTACGTAAAGTTTTTGAACAAGAGTCCCGTTCATATTATATCCTTTTTATAACTTCAGAATAAATATTCTAACAAGCATTTGTCTAGTCATCCTTTATCTCGTATGAAATTTCTATCTCTATTTTGTGGGAATTCTCGTAGGACGGCGAAGTTTAAAACAGGCAAGGTTGGATTATTTTATCAATATTATCGCTTCCACCGTAATCTCGCTAATATTATAAATGTGAAACTGTCGGTTTGTTACGCTTTCACGTCAAAACCATCGATTTTAATAACCTTTGGTACAAATATAGTAACTCTATTACTTTAGAAAAGCAGATAAGCTAGAATAGATAGCTAACTTTTATATTGAAAAAAGAGATAGAAGTATTCATGTTGCGAATAAAAATGTATGGAATTCGCTTCCCAGCGATTATATAGGAGTATATTGACGCCGTCGTAGCGCAGGAGCGGTATGACTGTAACGATGGTTGTGGGTTCGATCCCCATTTGGGGAAGTGAATTGTTATTTATTAATATTTTTATTTCTTCGCTCTGGCACCAATGGGAAAATGTCAGCGTTGAGTTAGGCCCCTCAACATCAATGCCTCGAAAAATACGGCGGAAAGTTGGAAGCGGAGTGTCTTAACACTAGGTTCTCTCTGTCTACCCTGCTATATGCGAGCTGCTGTATGCAAGAAGCTGATTAATATATACACAGCTTTGAATTAGTAAACACACTGATTCACACACAACACACTGAGAATAATTAGGCTGATTGAGAATAAAAAGTATATTTGGTCATATCTAAAATAAGCAAACTCAAACTAAAATTTAGAAAATGAGTAATAAGTAAATTACTAATAATTAGGTTGTGTAAGACTAAATTAATATATTTTACGTTCGTCTCAATTAATAAAATATACGAGTATATTAGTAATAAACAGATATCCATCTTGTTGAAAATTTATCTTGGCACGAAATCATTAATAAGAAGCCAGAACCCATTAAAATCTAGGCACACCAGCATTTAAAAACCGAAGAAACAGAAATTATTTGAAATTCAATATTTCACTAATTAAAACTTTTAATATGAAATGTGATAATGGATTATTGATTTACAATTGCTTTATAGATAATAAAAATGTTTATTTTAGTCGAAGTAATGGAGCAGAGACGCCGTCGTCCATATCTATAATTTAGTATCCTTAGTTATTAGTCCGATTTGTGTGTCGCAGAAGATGCCAATAATTTATTTTGATTTAATAACTGTTCCTTTATATTTGTTGTAGGCTTACTTAGGTATATATATTAGAAATAGTACAAGCTAGGTAGTAGTTTACAAAATAATAAAATCAGTAATAATATATGAAATTTATCTATTTCTATACCAACGCCAATAATTAAAGTGTTACAATGAATTATGTCACAGCTTTCGTGTCTAAGACAAGTGAAATAGTATTCTTATAATTAAAACAAAAGTGATAAACCTCACTAAAAACTTGGCTTATTTCCATAAAATTTTCAAAATTATTCTTCAATTATACAATTTCGTATAAATCGTCTCATCTTTAGAAACACCCGTGTGTCAATTGACAAGAATTTTACAAATTATGCGTTCAACATAATATATATACATATATACATCAAAGAAAAAATATAATTGGCGAAGCAATTAGCCATGAAGACTTTGCATTGCACGGTCAGTGTATTGACAGAAAATCATTGGCAACTAGTACCACTAGCTTACGACAGCCAGGTGGGGTCAAAGTTAGATAAATCGAGTGGCTGCCGCGCCACCAGGCAACGCCTGTGTCAGTCGTTTACGAACACCCAACCTCTTCACACGTTCTTCTATATTAGTTAGGTTCGTGATAGTGATGGGTTATTACTATATTGTGTTTATTTTGAAACAATAAATATTGTATTAGAGTGTTTAAGACCATAATTGCCAGTGATTTTTCTCTCACAGCATTCCTGGCAAGATGTGGGATGACGTGGTAGAAGAAGATAAGCCTGCGGAAGCGGCGCCGGCTGCGGAGCCAGCCGCTGAAGAGGCACCCGCAGATGCACCTCAAGCTGAGGTAGCAGAACCACCACCACCGGAAAATCCAGTTCACGGCACCGATCCAAAACGACTAGTTTGCAAACATTGGGTCAGGTACGGCCTATATATTTTATTCATTCTTGTTTAGATTTGTAAAAGCACTTTACTAAGATTATAGTTCAATAAAATCTTAATTATTTGGCTTTTAATTAAATATATAACATCAAAGTTTTTTTATATAATAAAAAATAAATAGGGTTAGGGTTATGTAGGACTTTTTTTGTTAGTGGTTCAAATGCATAAATGTGTAATTGTTTTTTTTTTTATTTTTAGGCCAAAATTCTTCCAGTACAACTATATTTATGACTACCAAAAGAACTACTATGATGATTTAATCAACTACATAGATAAACGTAACCACGGCATACCCGTCGAGAGGCCAGTCCCGCAAACATGGGGCGAACGTGCTCTTAGGACCTATCTCTCAAAAGGCTACAGCTACAGCAGCAAGAAGTATAGCAAAGACACAACCCTGCTTCAGCACATCTCAGTCGGTGCCAAGTTCCAGCGGGCCCACACGAAGTCCCTTATCTCGAGGAAGTATTCCAAGCTTGGAATTAATTCCGTATACCTATAGCTTGCACTAACACCCGCTTGACTTGACGTTGCTGTGCGGACGTTGCTCCTATCCACGATCGTGAACTTTATGTCAATGTTACAGGATTTCGTTGTCGTGATCAACTCGCGCTACCCACTTTAGCCGCCCTACAGACACTATTGTTACACTCAGAGCTATCCGCATTCCTCTGTCGAAGTCATCTTATTTCAACGAATAAATTTTAAGTACAAATAATATTTTTTATTTATACCCCGCTTGCGTCCAACTGACTCGCATAGCTTTATAATTTTATTTTTATTATCATAATTTTGGATATTTACTTGATATATTTCGATAACGCAAAGCGATTTAATCACAAGAAAAAACATGCAAAGCGACGTCAGTATCGAAATCTGAGTTTTAAGAAAATTATTTAAAAAATTACTTTATCTAACTTTATCTCGAAATTATTTAAATTATTTGATCATAATTATTCTATAAGGAATAAGGAAAAACTTTATCAAAATAATAACAGTTCTTGCTACATTAATTTATCACATCAAACCTACCAAGTATCACGTAAAATCTCAGCATTCCAGCATCAGTCTGTGTAATTAGTGCCTCATAAATGCTCCTAAATCATTGCCAAGAAAATAGCACAACGATAATTGAGGCGAACTTACAACAACTATATTGAATTATTATAATTACTCTTAATCAATAACTTTATTATATCGAAAATAGCAGAATAGATAAACACTATATTTCCTAAAGACTATATAAACACAAATAAAAAAACTAAATAAAAAACAGTGTAAGTGACGGTAATATGACAACATAACAACCAAAAAGTTTCAATGTCGCGATATCTTAAATAACTTATCTTTGACAGTTCAGTGAATGTAATCATTTGGAGGCGGGCCAAAACGTTAGACTACCTAGCAGGTAGAGCCGGCAATCGGCCAAATTGAACATAATTAAATGTTACAATGACCAACGGAGCCTAGACTTCGACGAGTGTCACTAATTGTACAGAAATAGAAGACCAATATGTGTCACCAATTGGGAACCTTATTGTTTAACAGAGATGTATTCTGTAATACATATATCTAATAGTTAAAAAATTAAATTAAATTAGCTTCACGCTGTATATGCACACAGCAGGGTAGGCAGAGGGAACCTAGTGTTAAGACACTCCGTTCCCCACTTTCTGCCGAATTCTGGAGGCATTGCGTGTTGAGTGGCAGAACTCAACGCCGCGCTTAACTTCGATACCAGAGCGAAGAAAATGGAAATATAAATTTAAGTAAATATTTCATCTCCTCGAGTGGGGATCGAACCCACAACCAGTCGGTTTTGCAGTCACACCTCGTGCCCCTGCGCCACGACCGGCCTCTCTATATCCAATAGTTACTATTATTATATTTAAATTGGCGTCAATTTAGATATTATAGTTGTTACGAGCGGTCGAGCTGATCAAAGCGTATGTACTTATTTGCAAAGATAATATAGAAAATTAAATAACGAATGTCACATTCGGTTTTAATGATAATCAATTATAATAGGTAAGACAATTGTCAAGATATTTTGAAAACTAAATTAAATATATTAAGTATTTTTTCTTGTGTCTTCTCACCAAAAAATATATTAATAGTAAAAATATTTGTTTAAATTATAGATACGTATTTATACCCTTTAATATAATTTCGCATTTTCATTGTTATCATTCTATTAGCATTTATATGAAGAAATAGAATTTTCTTTGGCCACAACCGCAAAAGGACTTTGACATGTCAAGTGTGATATATTGCACCTATAAATAATGATAAATTACGCGGACCGTGCCATCTCCGCATCAAATGAGTGATGTCAATAATGCGATGTCATATATACGAAGGCAATTAGTTTGTTTTAATCATTCTTAAGAACTAAGGCCGTTGTCGCACAATCAACGAGAATCTAAAAATATACAAACTTCATACTGTTTTGGAATCAAGGAAACTATTTTTATTGTTTAAGATAATGTGTATATTTGTAAAAGATTAAATGGATGTTTACTATAATAATAATATATGAATAAATTCAATATAAAAAATAAAGGTGCTATAGTTAAATCATGGTTTTTTCATTGTTTTTTTTTTAATTAAATTTATTGCATGGCCCAAAAAAGCCTACAAACACCTAAGGACCTTATTATTAGTGACGTTATAATCATGTCCATCTACAATTTTCATTTACCACATGCTCACATTGAAATTCAGAGCAAAATTTTCGAAACAAAATATTTCTTTTAAAAGGCAGAAATGGAAAAAGCATATAATTTAATTATAATTATAATTTTAATTTAATTTTTTTTTTTTTAATTTTATTATTTTAATTATAATTTTTATTTTTTATTTTATATTCCTCCGAGTGGAATTCGAAAGAACAAATTCGATTTTTTAAGAGTCAATCAATTCAATCGTTCAATCGTTGAGAGTTAGACCCACAGCAGTGGAACACTACTCAGACTTGAAGTTTACTTCTTAAAATTTTTTTGTAAACGAAAACCGCCTACCACTAATGACTAACATTTACTACTGTACCATTTCCTTATCTCTTTAACTTTAGTTGATCTATTAAGATCCTTCGTCTGATATTTCAGTTCTTTATTTTTAAATATCCATGAGAAATATCTATAACACTGAATTAATTTTAGTAAGGTATTTGATAATTTAGCGTTATGATTCTTCATCAGAAGTTCCCGGTTTTCCATTTTTTAATGCAAATGGAAAGTGCCCATCACGATCAACAACTTTTGTTGCCACTTCATTATTTCTCATACTTAAGGTAGGCTAATATGATATACGGCAGCAGTGCCAGTCTTTAAAATCTACTAAGCCCATATTCTTCCCAGGTATGATGGCTGTACAATTAATTGATCCGTGATCGAATGATTCTCCTTAAAAATATTTTGTGTCCTGCCACACATTTTTTCTGTTTTATTTTATTATAGACATTAAAAACCTTATCATTCCATGATATGATTAAATTTTTGCGTGTGATAATAATTTATATTACCAAACTATAATCAATTTATTAATATTTAAGAGCTACCAGAAAGTATATATTTTTTTAATATATTCCTCACGGCACAGAGTGATCATTTTTTTTAAATAAGTAAATATTTAATTTGTTAGCACACAACTTTAGAATACCACCAGATAATATGAGATAGATAGATGTTCAAGGTGATTCATCATATACTTCAAATAGTACGTAAACAACAATACTGATACAAATAGACATTAATAAAACTGCTATCGAAACGTACTATAGCTTATAGCATTTCTAGGTAATTGTAATATTAAAAAAAATAAATTAAATTAGCTTCACGCTGTATCCCGCACACAGCAGGGTAGACAGAGGGAACCTAGTGTTAAGACACTCCGTTCCCCACTTTCTGCCGGATTCTGGAGGCATTGCGTGTTGAGTGGCAGAACTCAACGCCGCGGTTAACCTCGACACCAGAACGAAGAAATGGAAATATAAATTTAAGTAAATATTTCATCTCCTCGAGTGGTGATCGAACTCACAACCAGTCGGTTTTGCAGTCACACCTCGTGCCGCTGCGCCACGACCGGCCTTAATTGTAATATTGTGACGTTTATTATCAGGATTCCGTAGCCGTAGCCGTAAAAAATGGACCCTTTATAAATTCGTCATGATTTTCTGAAACTATTAAAACTACACGCTTGAGACTTGATAAATAGATGATCTATTCCGTGAAGCGCTTTATGCCAAAATACAGATACTAAAATATTAAGGGCAGGCAACCCGGCTGTATCACAAAATTAACATTGTAATTTAAATAATCAATTTAAAAACAAACTCATGTTTTGTTAGTTCATTATACTGGTATTTTGGCTCCATACATACTCGTATGTACATATTCCTAATCTATTTTTACTACAAAACACTTCATAGGCGAGTCCGACAGTTTTTTTTTGTCTGTGATTCCAAAAAAGTATATTTATTTAATTGTATATTTACTCAATATTAAAACACAAATAAACGATTTTAAAATTTTTGTCTATCTATCAGTTTCGGCTAAACCGTGTTTTATGGGATTTTCACTGGAAGATAGCGGAGTTTGCACAGCAACATATAGACTTTTTATCACTGAATTATAGGATCGGGGTTAACGCAGGAAAAACAAGACACGAGTACCTGCCAAACAGAAGATATGAAATAACCAAACATTTTTTTTTCTATTTAATACTACAATTGCTATTAAAACACAAAGTTTTCCTATAGTAAATTATTGTATTCTTGTAGAACAATCCGCGAGGTCTAATCTGAGCTTTCTAATTGTGTGAGTGTTCGTTCATATATAGTATAGGTGTAACGTCACTTGCTAGGCTTTGCTTGCCTAAACTGGTTAATACTGCTTTTTGACAACATCCCTGCATCTCCTGTGCAAACAGCAGCGTCACATATTAAATACTTTATATTTTATTTTTGTGCTTGATTTATTAAGAGTCAAAGATAAAGTCGGCACTGTCATAAAAAACTGTATGTGACCAAGGGGTAAAAAAATATATTATCGTGGACACCGCTGCTCTTGTTGATAACCAAGAAAAATCACTGGTAACTTAAACAGCACATCACACGAGGGTAAAAATTATAAAAATCCAATGTCCGGTGTAGAAGAATTATAGATTATTTTTGTTGGTTTTTTTTATATTTATTATAAACTTTTAAACACACACACAATTTCAATGCTCAGATTAACCCTCGCGAACTGTATCTACGTAGGACGATATTTTATATTATGTTATACTATATCTAAATGTGCTATAACTTACCTTAAAATCGTCTTAAAAGAAATAAAATGACTAACAACATAATAGCATAATGTAAATAATTCTACTTCCCTTTCGATACCTAAAATAATATTCAAATCTGTTGTTTCATAATATTATAAATAGTAACCGTGTTACTTCACTTAATTTTGGCCTTTGTGAATCGTAATTCTTCCTATATTAAAACTTATGTACGACAACGACAATAATACAACATTACGTACTACGACCTTGTTTTTCTGTTTTAGATAAATCCCAGAAGTTTGGCTGGGCCCAAAGACATGTTTCAGTTATGTCACATGTGAAGTATATATTTATTAAAATTCCTTCATTCTAGGCCGCTTGCCTCACAATATATTTTTATCCCGTGCTCAACAAAACAATTGTCGAGAACTCTTTCGCCAATTGGAAAGAGTTTGGAGACAATGACAGTTATAAATTAATGTATAGATCTACTTATAATATGTTTACAACGCTATATGCCAAACAGACTGACATCATTTGTTAACACTACGGTGTAAAATATTTTAAATATTTTCAAATTATACCTTCTATATACAACTTTACGTTACGTCCCGCATACAGCAGGGTAAGCGGAAGGAACCTAATGGCAAGACACTATGTCCGTCGAATTCGGGAGGCATTGCGTGCAGAGTGGCGGAACTCAACGTCGCGCTTTACCTCTATACCAGAGCGAAGAAATGATAATATTTTTAAATTATTATAAGCATTCAATAAATTTATAATATTTTTAAAAAGATGATAGATTAAGTGATCTATAAAAAAAACTTTGTTACCGACGATGTCATATAAATGTTCATTACAGTAAGTATACATTTATGGTCAATTTTAAAAATATGGATACAATATGGCCGTCGTAAAACTGAATAATGCGGGTAGGTGTATAAATAAACACTACTTGAAACGGTTTGTTTGTCAAAAGATTTTTTCTCTGATATAAGTACTTTTGTAAAGAACATTTGTATTGTGTTGTAAAGAATATTATGTTACACATTTAAATTGTTCAACGCAATAAAAAATTTATACAACGATTCTCAGCTATTTTTACTGTTTTGTGAACAATTCTGCCGTAACAAATGTTGTTGGTACTTTTCTTTATGTCGATATATGAAATAATAATAAAAGAAACTTTGCAGGAAACCTATATGCATACTGTGCCGCAAATAAATGATTATAACGACGGTGAACAGTTCATTGAAAACATAATTCGTGGAAAGAGTAAGTATTGCAAAATTTACATATATTTGTTCCATATTATTATATTTTATAAGAATCGAACGTAACACGAAGTTTCATATCGATATTTATTAAATTTTTTATCCTCTCCTCTATAAATATTTCATTAGATATTTGTTGCAAAGTTAGTGAGAAGTTTAATAAAAATATTATATTCAAAACAGTTTACGACTAGCTAGTCAAAGTTTCTGTTGAACAATCTTACAGACATTTTTAATATTTTTTTAGCTTCACTTGTATGTTTGAGCAGCAGAAACAGAGAGAATCTAGTGTAAAGACATTCCTTTCTCCATTTAGTATATTAACAAGATTTCTTATGAACTTCCCTCAGTTCATCACCTGATTTAAAAAAAAGAGAGCAATAATCATAATTATGAAATACAGTTCTGTTTCTGAATACTTTTCTGAAAATTCTTGCTCATATATTTATTAAACTGCATGAAATTCGCCACGTAATCAAAACCTTAAACTACGATTTTTTTTCATGAAACTAGAACTTACAGTATCAATAAAAGAAAAAAAACTGAAAATTCAAAACATCACAGAAAAAAATCATTTAAGATTAAATTAATTTTTTTGTTCACTTCACAAAAAAATTGTGCACACCCGCCTGTAAACTTAAATTTTTAATTTTTTTATTACTTGTACTTTCCGTTTCCCTACAATCATAAAATTGGTAAGGAACCCCTCAGCGGACGTATACGACTCGCACTACATCAGTTACGGCTACCGTGCCTACCCTACCGAATATGGGATGTATGCATTAAAAATCAAACTTTTGTCGTTTGTACGTAACAACCAAACACACCTGTTTTATTATATGATATTTTCCTGATTGTCACCGTACATTTCTCTACAAAGTTGATTTGATCTGATTTTATTTGTAACGATTTTTATTTGACAATCAAAACCCTCTATCATAATGAACAACTTTTGCGTCATTTCCATATTTCTTATATATAATTCAGCTGCTATTATAGTTCTTCCTGAAATGTTCCAAAACTTTAATTTGTGGAACGTCAATGGAATATGCTTATAATACTCAACAATATTTGTAAGGTGATATTTCATTATTTCTTATAGTTAAGCTGGATTATTTATAATTTTTCTTCTTAGATCATAAATTTTTGTATGTCAATAGAAAATGCCTATTACGTTGATAACTTATGCTAAGGCGACATTTTATTATTATTTATATTGTAGCTAGAAGATTATTGTTCTTTTTCAAATGCTCCAGATCTTGAATTTTATTATGATCACCAACTTTTATTAAGGCGGTTTATTTCTTCTTATAGAATACAATTACTATTATATTTTTCATTTACTAATCTGCTTTACTTTCATTTTCTAATTGTAATAATTTTATTTAGGAATCAATACACCTATTTTGTAAATTAAAATTTCAGCCAATTCAATAAAACAGTTATTTGTAGCAAATTTGTCGAACAACATTCTTTAAAATGGTATATTTTTTTTAATTATAAGCCGTTTCTGAGATTACCGTGAACAAACACAAAGACAAACAGACAAATATATTTAAGTCATTGTTTTTAATTCTGTTGCGTTGTTAAAATATATTATAATATTTTTTTTCATATATCTTCCATGTACAGACAACTAACGGATAGGCCGTTACAATTTTATTATAAGTACTAGCGACCAGTTTAACTTAAATAACATAGTTTGCTTATTGTCGGCACTTTTGTCAATTTATAAAATATAAAAAAGTACTTATATTGGCATAACTACAGTAGTTGGACATATGATATTGTGGATTGTTTTATAGATATTGATGCATTCTATAATACTGTAGAACATTGTTTTGTTCTATTATCAATAATTTTCGCAGCGCACGCGATGATAAAATTTTTAAGATCAATTTCTTCACACCTTGCTTTACATTATTGCATTTTTATTAGGGATCTCTATTTTAAAAAAAATGTAATATAGCCTATACTGGTAATTAAAAATGCAGCTTTGTGAAAGATTTTTTGAAGTCGGTCCGGTAGTTTTTGTTTGAAAACATTACAAACATACATACAAAAATACAAATCTTTCCTCTTTATAATATTAGTATAGATAGATTATAAGGACACTTAATGAGATTATAAACTTTCTTATCCAACTTACGATTTCGTTAACCGACGCATCGGTAGTATTGCGACGTGTAGTATCTGAGTTATTTTTTTATGTAGCATTATAAATTTTTGACCAAAATTGCTTTACGAAAACAAACTAGAACCTTATTTATCTAGATATCCAAGACTTTTTTAAAAGTTAATGCAATTATGCCTAAATATTGGGATGATGACTTTAAGTGAGCAATTATCTATTAAATAATATGACCACTTTTCAATTCTATTCTATAAAGTATTAATTATCATATAGAATATCTTCAATGTTCATAGAAGTTATTAGATATAATGTACAAAGCTTTTCGACGTAATTAATCTAAGGCAACTCCGTAACGTTCTACCAAAGATTGATTAAACAAAGCAAGCTCAAGCTTATGCACGTGAGATTTCCAACAGCCATTTATAATAAAGTCTCTTTGTGAACAAAGTACCTACAAGATATTATTCGTTGAGGGCGTCGTGGTAGTACCGCGACGGTTGTAGGTTCGATCCCCATTCGGGGAAATGAATGATTACATTCATTAATATTATGATTTCTTCGTTCTACCACCAAAGCAAATGCCTCGAAAATTCAATGGAAAGTGGGGAACGGAGTGTCTTAACACTATTGGGATACAGCGTGCAGTTTTTTATGTATTTTTTTTAAAATAATGTGTGTATATTTTTTTTATCTTATCAATCGTTTACAAACAATTAAGTACTTATTAAATAATAACATAATATTTTTTTTACTAGTTCGTACTTGAAATTGACATTTCTATGATTTAGTATAAGACTCATTGATTTTATAATAAAATAATATTATAATAATAAATGAATATATTTTTTATTAAATTTTTCTCCAAACTAATCCAATTTTTTAGTAAAAGGTAATTTTCTTGTAA
>JAATLQ010014050.1:30873-41506 GCA_013421005.1 Heliconius erato x Heliconius himera | reverse complement strand
ATTTAATTTTTCTAAGTTCAAATTAGGGTAGTAAGCTGTTTATTTAAAAAATATTTGGTTTTATTTTCATAATATTAGATTTATTCTATGATTGATCCCATAATGTTCATTACTTCTAGGAAGCCAAAGCTACTTTTTTGTTTGTTCGTTTTTTAAAGCTTATTAATAATATTAAAGTTATTTAACACTAGTACTAGTACAATCGCAATATTAAACTAGGTATATTATTTTTTTAAGTTGGTACTGATATTTGATCTCCATCGTTTCTAATGTTAAGTTTATTAATAAAGTTACTTAAAAGTTTGATAAGCCTTTTAACTTTATTGAATTCGATGATAGTTCAAAACTGCCCCATATATGTTCAAAGCTACCCCGCAAGGGGGGCAGCTTTGAACATTTGACTACTGCTACTAAAGTTGATATTGCACCTTTACCTTATATATTTTTCTACATGATGATGCTACGATTGTGTGGCACAATAGTTGGACTAAGCATTGTTAAATAGTAAAGAAGTTAAAAACTGTAGAATTTTTAGATATGACACAAAGTTTAAAAATCGTTCGAATGTGCCCCCCTCTCCCCTACATATAAAGTCCAAAGTCTTCGTAATCATACCATCATTAGATAAAGAGTCACACGTGCTTTTTGGAAAAAAAAATGCAAATATATAACAATGATTTTTACACTGTTCAGTAGATTCCGAGCAACTGGGAAAATAGAAATATTGATTTATGAAAACAAGTAATAAAAACTGCAGTTGGTGCTGTTTATTGTATGCCGCCGTACCATATTCCATTGACTAAATTTCAGAAACCAAATCAATATAGTGGTCTTATTACTAAGGGGCAAAATGTTTCTATTTCGTATACATACATACATATCTATATATAAGAGTGAAAAATATACGATTATTATAATTTCAAAATAATGTTGAGAGATGAAACAGATGATGCAGATAATGCCGTGCTTATTGCATCATTAGAAAGCGAATTGCAGGCATTGGTCACCACTCTGAAAGAAGGGTGTGAATATAATGGTCTAAGCCTCAATGTGAATAAGACAAAGGTTCTGATTTTTAAAAGAGATGAAGAAAGGACGGAATGCAAGATCAGTGTAAATGGTAAGATATTAGAACAAGTGAATGAAGTGATATACTTGGGAAGTATGTTCAGTAGAGATGGAAGATACGAGATGGATGTGGAAAAGCGTATTGCTGCCGGTAACACCTAACGGTTAACGGAGCCTTAGCTACATTGATGAGACGGCGAAACGTCAGCACAGCTGCGCGCTTGGCCGTACATAATGCAGTGTTGGTACCGACGCTGTTAGACGGCAGCGAAACGTGGGTATTACAAGAAGAAGAATGAAAAAAAGATGAATGCTGTGGATATGTGATCTCTTCGTAGGATATGCGGAGTCAGTTTAGCTGATCGAATCCGCAATGAAGAGGTACACAGAATGGCAGGTACTAGCGAGGATGTCACAGTGAGAATGAAGAAGAACGTGCTCAGCTGGTTTGGGCACCTTGAACGAATGAGTGATGAAAGAATGTCAAAAAAAAATTATGATGGAAAAGTGAGCGGTAAGAGAGGTAGGGGGAGACCTCGGTTGACTTTCGAAAACACAGTATCAAAGATACTGGAGGAAGGTCACGTAAAAAGCATAAGGGCATATGAAGAGGTTGATGACAGTGGACGAGGCGAAAGAGGCATGTAAAGACCGTAGCGCTTGGCGCTCCGTTCTCTCTGACTACCCCGCTAGGGATAAAGCGTGAAGCTAAGTTAAGTTAAGTTAAAATAATGTCTATATGATATAAATAACCTTTAAAAAGATTTTATTCGTTATTTAAAATAACTAATAAAGGCAAACAATTTATTTACGATTTAATTATTAGTGAATGAAATACTTACAAATGATTATGCCGCGAACCGTAGCGCTTAACGCTCCGTTCTCTCTGACTACCGCGGTAAGGATCTTTATCTCTAGCGGGTTCTTTATACGCCAGCCGATTTTAATGACTTTTTTTATTGGAAAGGTAGAACATACATATTTCAAAGTTAGTTTGATGAGAGTTCGGTTAGGTTCTGATTATGGGATCTGGCTAAAGTCGTTTTTTTTTTGTTAAAATTATATAATTAATAACTAATCTCACTTACCTTATGCGGTGGTTTAATAGTGAACTGTAGATCCAAATGCAGCCAGTCCATCAGTATGGTGAGGAACTCATGCGAGTCCTGCTGCTCGCTGCCGCGGAACGCGCGCTGGTGTTTGCCTACTTCGTTCTGAATAGAAAAAAAAACAACATTTTAAGAAAACATTGAAATTGTATTACAATAACTTAATCATTTAAATTAGAATAGATAAATACGTAGATATAAAAATATATATATTATAGACAAGTTTCTTAGTTTAGCGGATAGTGTTGGCTATTCGATAGTATATAAATAAATTAAAACAAACCAATTTCACGTATCCCGCATATAGCAGGGAAGGCGAAGGGAACCTACTATTAAGACACTCTTCTCTCCACTTTCCGCCGAATTTATCGAGGCATTGTGCGTTGAGTGGCGGAACTAAACGCCGGGCTTTTGCTTTGTCACCAGAGTGAAGAAAAGAAAATATTAATAAATAATAACACATTCCCATGAATGGGGATCGAACCCACAGCCGTCGCATTACAGTCACACACTTGAACCTCAGGGGTGCCTGATTCAATGTTTACAAATGGATAAAAAGTGAATTCTATCATTCTATCCCGCAATACATGGGGGAGTTGCGGTTTATTAACTGTATGTATGTATACAATCTAGTTTATATTAATACTTACAAATATTATAAAAGTATATATTGTAATATGTAAAATTGTTAAATATAAAATTATATAAACACTCGCTTATCACCTTAGATCTAAATGAAATTTTATAAAATACTGTAAAAATCAAAATAATATTTTCTTAAAATAGGTATTAAATGTACGTATAAAAACAATAATGTAATTAATATATATGATAACAAAATAAGATTATTATATCTTAAAAAGTAAAAAAAAGCTGAACTAAATATTAAAAAAATATATAAAACATGGAAGTAAATTTCCACATTTTTTGTGTTAATACACTAATGTGCAATACGTATAGAATAATAAAAAAGTTACATGACAGAATCAAGACATATTTTCTAGATTATATCCATATTTATGTATAGTTGAGGCCGTCGTGGCGCTGGGGCACAAAGGTTTGACTGTAAACGCGACAGGTTTTATTTTCGATTTCCACTCAGGTAAATTAATGATTATTTATTAATATTTTCATTTCCTCGCTCTGGTAGTAAAACAAAAAGCGCGGTGTCGAGTTTCGCCACACAACACACAATGCCAGGAAAATTCTGCACAAGCGTAGAAACGAAGTGTAATAATACTAATTACCTCTGCCAAACCTAATTATTACTTGCGGGATACATCGTGAAAAAGCTGGAAAATGTTGTTGCAATTGATCAATAACAAACCAAAAACAACAATATACAAAACAGAATAAATTCAAAAACTCACACGTAAGTCCTTAGTAGCTATAAATCGATACTGGCCCGACCACAGCGCGCGTACCACTGCCGCCAGCTCCTCAGCGATCGCGCCCCGGGTGCTGTGCGACCTGAGATACACATATAAAATATAACTAAGATATGGTATTTATATTATATAAGAGACATTTCATATTTACAATTAAGGCAGAGAGAATATAGTAGGCCTTTTCAGTTGTTTCACTTTCGCCCAAAAATAAATGTTACAATATAATATTTGTATATTTAAATTTATTCTTCAGTTTCACGCTTTATCCCAAATACAGAAGGTAGGCCTAACGTCAACGCCGCGCTTTGTCTTGGTATCGGAGCGAAGAAATGAAAATATGATTAAATAATAATTCATTTCCCCGAGTGGGAATCGAAACCATAGCCGTCGTACAGTCACACGCTGTGTCCCTTTGCCACAACGGCCTCGAGATAATAGTTCTAGTTGATGACATTATCAAAGGTATCCAGCACCCATTCCGATATGCATCCAGTACTTATGCGATGTCTTTTAAATGAATAGAAAGTGAAAAAGATACAAAAATCAAGAAAAATATAAATACTAAATAAAATTACATTTGAATTTAACTGTTCTCATTTTATAATGTAAACTATATAGACAAAAATCGTCTAGAATAACAGTACTTCATTAAAATTCCTATCTTGAAAAACAAGAGGCCGTCGTGGCGTAGGGGCAGTTGGCGGTTCGACGTCCACTCGGGGGAGTGTATAATTATTAATGTCTTTCGCTCAACGGCAGTGCCTCGAAAAATTCCGCGGAAAATGGGGAACCGAGTGTCTTAAAACTAGGTTCCCTCTGCCTTCCCTGCTATGCACGGAACACAGTGTAAAGCTGTGTTTTTTTTTTAAAACAAAATTTTAACTGACTAATTTCACCTGTTAACGTGCTCCAGATACTGTCCATTGCAGAAGTAAGTGACGAGTATAGCCGTGTTGTTCAGACACTGTATAATTGAGTTCATATAACACGTGTTCCCTAGATTTTTCAGTCCTGTAAGCCCGCGGCCCTGAAAAACATATAAGATATTTTAATATTTCCTTTTCTATATAATGAGATTAAAATAACAATATATATATAACGATACGTACCTACTAGCTGAATTATTATATAAAAACCTAGTTAATTTAAACACTACATTTTATTAAGAAAATATAATATTCAATATACAAACAAATATTTATTTTCTTAATTATATTTTTAAAAGAACTTATTTTGAATTGTGAATTTATACTAAAATATATGTTTTGTATTAGGAAATCTACCAGCGGCCAATGTGACAATATTATTAAGATATATAGAAGTAGAGGCCAGTCGGGGAGCAGGATCACAATGGTGCGTGTTTTAATGGGAACGGAGTGTTTTAACACTAGCTTCCCAGGTTCCCTTCTGCCTAGCCTGCCACATAAGGAAAAGGAAAGAAAAAAAAATAAACGCAAAAGAAAATTAAAAATGTAAAAAGATATTTTTAATTAATTTTGCATTTTATATGTAGAGTTGTATGCGGGTATAAGTAATGCGGCTGAAGGCGGTCACCCAAGGACGTGCGTGCAACAGCGCTCAGTGCACCTTTGAATTGCAATCAAACGTAGACGGCCTAAGTGGTGGAAATGTTTAATTTAAAACTTATGCCCTTATTCACAAACTAAAATAGACATTTAAAATTAAAATCTTGAATAAATATATATACTGACATTAATTAAAATTAAACAGAGGACATTTTATTAAAATCTTTATGAATTAGAAAACTTTTAAGGGCTTATTAAATTCTAAATAGTGATGAATAGATGGCTGGTACTAATAAGTGATGTCATAAGTTATCAAGTTTATACTAAATTCATAATATTGAATTATGTTTTTATTAAAAATTACCGCACAAAACTTATTAAAACTAAATTTATATAACCATTACAATGTATAAATTAATAATTATATGCATGAACTAACTACGGGATATACATATATATGTATATCCCGTAGTTAGTTCATGCATATAATTATTAAAAAGAAAGCCTACAGAAATAATTATTAAAAAGCTCATACAATAAGATGAAAGAAAACCAAAAATATCAAATTTGGTTTGTTTGAAGTTTACACAGAATTTTCTAGTCGAGCCCACAAAGTCAATCGAGGCCGTCGTGCCAATATGCCACGACAGCCTCCTCAATAGAAGGCAAACAAAAAAAAGCACAGATTCTGAGAAGCACTGATTCATTAAATAAAAAAAAGACATGAACGCTGCACGATTCAGCTTCAAGCTGTATCCCGCACACAGCAGGGTAAGCAGAGGCAACCTAGTGTTAAGACACTCCGTTCTCCACTTTCTACCGAATTCTGGAGGCATTGCGTGTTGAGTGGCAGAACTCAACGCCGCGTTTAACCTCGACACTAGAGCGAAGAAATGGAAATATAAATTTAAGTAAATATTTCATCTCCTCGAGTGGGGATCGAACCCACAACCGGTCGGTTTTACAGTCACACCTCGTGCAGCTGCGCCACGACCGGCCTCAAATCACAAGACATGAATCAATTAAAAAATAGATCAAAATGGATTCAATAAAAAATGAAGCACTATTAATAAAACTACAGTTAAAAGGACATCCTTGTCATTGTTTGAAATTGTTAAGTATTACTTGTTGTTAAGTAAATTAGTTAAGTATTAATTAAATTTGAATAAATACATATAAATTTCTTGTTCTTTTTTGTTTCCATTGAATCATCATTATTCTATTCATATATAGTTTTAGGGTTCCGTACTTTTTAAGGAAAAAAGGATTTCTTCGAGAGCTTTTATCTCAGGTGCTTGCTTAGAGATATCGAGTTGAAATTCAAATCATATACCTAGATCTAAGGCCACATGATTTCCTGAAGAAAACGTATTTCTACATTTACTTAAAAAAAAGATATGGCCATTTATATAGCATAAAACGCGTATTCCAACACTATAAAAGGGAATCAAAATTAATAAGGTATTTCCGGTTGACCTAGAATTATGAAATTTGGCAACTAGCATCTACAGGTAGTATTAGTTCAGAAAAAAAATATATACATTTGCGGTTAAATCTTAAAAAATAATAGCCAAAAAGGGGGCAAAATTTGGTATTACAGACGTTAGTTCAAGTGTCAGTAGATATTAGATGAAAGGGCTGTGCTATTAAATAAAGCTAAGTCTGAATTTCAAAAAAGTTCGAGACCTCAAATTTTTATACGGAGCCCTACGTTGGCGAGCCTGACTCGCGCTTGTCCGGTTTTTTTCTACTTAATGCATATTATGCACTATACGCGGTAACATCACTTATACGTGGAAATCACTCTGATATTTCTGTCTCGTATGGAACAGCTAAGGAGAGGGATAATAATAGTACAACACTTCGTTCCCCACTTTCTGTTCTGGAAACCATTCCACACTTAAGAAAAAAAAATACTTTTTATAGAAAAAAAAATAACACAGCGGGATTTGAATCTGTGTCTCTAAATCCTAACAATATAAATAATTTATTTGGGGAGCGTATTAGAATTTCGACGTTCGATTTCGATAAGTAAGTAATTAATGGACAGAGCGCTTGAACAGTTTCTAAAAGGCGCTGGTTCTAATCACGCTGATTTTTTGCCTTCTTTAAGAAAGCATTTTTCTTTTAAACTATATGCTTTATCGAAAAAATAGCTTCCTGAGTATAAATCAAATTTAAAACCATTTTATATGCATCGCACAATTGCGAGTATCATCAAAATTGAATGGAGAAAATATAATATAATAAATATATTCATTATTTAGAGGCCAGTCGTGGCGCAGCGGCACGAAGTGTGACTGTAAAACCGACTGGTTTTTTCTTAAATTTATACTTCCTTTTCTTCGCTTTGGTGTCGAGGCTAAGCGCGGTGTTGAGTTCTGCCTCTAGAATTCGGCAGAAAGTGGGTAACGGAGTGTTTTAACACTAGGTTCAATCTGCCTACCCTGCTGTGTGCGGAATACAGCTGTACAGCGAATATAGCTGATTTAATTTTTTTTTTTTTTAATTTCTCGCTCTGGTAAAGAGGCAAAGTTCGGCGTTAAGTACCGCCACTCAATAGCTAAAGCCTTTGAATTCAGCGAAAAATGGTGATACCGATTTTTCACTGAATTCTGAGGCTAATGGCTTAATGGGGACAGAGTTTTTTAACACTAGGTTCCCTCTGCCTACCATTCTATGTGGGGGATACAGTGTCAAACTATAAAAAAAATAATAAAAAAAAATCATCTAACAGTTATAGAAACACGAGGCTAATTAAATCACAGCATTACATGTCGTATTTATAATATTAAGTCGGTAATTACCTCTACTATTTACTACCTAGTGCGTCTTACATAATATGGGCTTAAACTGTTTTCTCATTTTACGCAAGACTTACATACATATATATATATATAAAATAAATAATAGTTATGTTACCGCACTGCATGCACGATTTCTGTTGCACTCACAACATGCATGTTTATGTGACGTTTAGATTGAATACATTGCGACCTTTGTCATTCCTACTATATATATTTTTTTATTAATAAATCAAATCAAAATCAGCTTCACGCAGTATCCCGCAGCGGGATAGGCAGAGGGAACCTAGTGTAGGAAGCTCCGTTCCGCACTTTGTTTGACGTCGATGGGTAAATTCAACGTTGATTTTTTGCCTTGGTGCCAGAGCAAAGAAATAAATATATTAATAAATAATAATTAATTCCCTCGAGTGGGGGTCAACTCCACAACTATCACGTTCCAGTCACACCTTTATGCCCCTGCGTCACGACTGTCTAAATTTTATTATTACGCAAACGCTAATATATATATTTTTTTTATGACAATCATTAAATACTACAGTCAATATTTTTTTTTAATTATAATTAAAAAAATAAGTTATATACAAAATATTCAGCGCATCCAAATTTTAAAATGGGCATCTTAAATATTTTTGTTTCTCTATTTTCACCACTAAAAAAGCTTTGCCACAAGCCAAAGTTTATTACCCAAGATCTATTTTTTACTATATGAAATAGAACTATAATGAATATAAACAAAAAGGAACGTTGACCTCTCCACTCGAGGGAATGAATTACTTAATAATTTCTTGTTCTCGCACTGGTAAAAAGGCAAAACGCGTTGAGTTCCATCACTCCACACGCAATGTCTCCAAAATATAAGGGAAAATGGGCAACTAAGTTTCTTAACACTAGGTTCTCTCTGCCTACCCTGCTATATGCGAGACCAGTTAACCTAAAAAAACCAGAATGGTGAATTCTGTATATATATGTATATATTCGTTATTCACATTTTTTACTGCTAAGAAAGAAAATAAAACAAATAACTTTACTAACAACCCTCCATTCTTATATGATGATAACAATAAACAAACACTCACACGCTTGAACAGCCACACGATGTGATTCTGCGAGTACTTGAGTCTGACCTTCACCTTCAGCACCATGTTGGCCGCGTCCAACGGTATACATTTCTGTTCGTAACGCAGAATGGTGGAAAGCCTTTTTGCTTTGTTTGTATTGAAATTATTTGGTTTTTTTTATTATTAAATATCTAATATATTATCTATTCTATACGTTTATAGTTTTAGTTATAGATTTTTTTTTCAATCTAATTTGTATTCACTTGCACTCAAAATCCTATTTGACAGTAGACAATTAAAAAAAAAAAACAAAAAATGTAGCAAGGGTGGCGAGTACTGTCTTTAAATATTCACAGCCACAGTTCAAAGTTTTACAAGACTGTTTGCGTCAATGTCGTTGCTTCACTATTATAGTCAAAATTAAAAAAAAAAACTTATAAGGGATGACTTTTATATTTGGATAGGGGAAACACCAATACGATGAGCACTATCAGATAAATCATGAATATTGTTGATATTATTGTAGCCAACATTTGTTTTGGGCACTTTTTTTATTATATATTTTTTCAATATCCTTTTTCACGTTTTTTCATGAAAAATATATATTTTTTTTGTTTTGTTGTGAAGACGAGTATTCGTGATGATAGTCGTAGTATAACTGAGGCACGTGTCTAGTGCGGGGTGGTTGGTGGACAGGGTGGTAGTAGGGTGAATATGATAGCGTCAAAATTGGATACAATTGCTTTTGAGTAAATAAACAGAAATATCTAAATTGACCAGTAATTGACACGACAGGATGTAGGTCCGATTCCCACTTGAGAAAATGAAATATTTATTTTTTAATTTTTTTGCTCTGTGCAACGAGGCAAACCACGGCGTTGAATTTCGCCACTCAACACGCAATACGCCCAGAATCCGCTGGAAAGGGAAAGGTCTTTCTGGGATCGGAATGTTTTCACAAAAAGCTTCCTCTGCCTATTCTGATATGTGAAAGATAGCGTGATTTTTTTAGCGTGAAGCTAAAAAAATCCAAATTGACATGACCGGTTTTTTTATTATGAATTTAGAGACATCCAATAATTTGGAATCAGTATTAACATTGGATTTTTACTATCTTTTACTACTAATTTTATTTAGTAAGGAAGAAAACGAAAGCGAAAGGATTCTGCATTTTTTTGTCAGTCAGTCTGTTGGCCTAATGACCATATCTGTCATATTTTCCCATAAAACCTGGTCACACTAAGTCAACATAGTCCGATCGCAAGTGTATCGAGTGGTTATCGTCGGAGTGAAGGAACTGCACGGCTTAATAGACGTTTGTTATACATTGCAGGCGCACCTTCTATGCTCTACCCTCAATTTGGCTAAAGAAATGCTCAACTTTTGATGTACCGTGTTTTTGTGCGTGGGTACCGTTTGCAATTTAGTAATAAATTTTTGAATGTTAGCGTACTCGTGTAAAAGAGGGTAGATTTAGGTGGAAAATAACTATAAAAGCAGTGGAATTGTGTCAATCGGGGGCACTCGCTTGTAAGTGACGGCCCCTGTTGGAAGGAAACTAGTGTGAAGTATTGTTAGTAGGTGATACATATCACTTATTGCAATTACATAGTATCTCTTTCAAAATAGTTTAGAATCATATAGACGATGTGTGTTTTTAACGTGTTTCTTTAAAAA